>VXCM01000439.1:123650-326751 GCA_014773175.1 Lucifuga dentata
AGAAAGAAAGAAAGAAAGAAAGAAAGAAAGAAAGAAAGAAAGAAAAGTGTCATGCGATGACAACTAGCAGCTGATGACGGTCACACAGTAGACGGCTCTCCACAGGCATTTTTATTTGACATGTTTAAGTTAATTTATCAGAACATCTGGTCTCAGAGAGAGAGGAAGTACACACAGGATGCATACGGTGTCAGGGTGACTTATCAGCACAAGAATGTTTCATATGTCCTAGGCTTCATCATTCACCTCATGGATTTGTCTGTGAAGTATTAACTACTGTAAACACCGGTCATCGTGCCAAAATGGCCGTACAGATGAGTAGACGTGATGCAGACCTGTAGGTGGCAGGATGGCTCAGTCATTCACCTTTGTGCTGGTTGAAATATTTTAAGGTGACAAATAGTATCCATCATATTTCTATAAATGTGTTACACACAGTGTAGTTGAACTTGTGTCTATGGGTCCAAAAGTTCCGTATATCCTTCAGTATCGCCTCTGTTTTCATCACCATCAATATTATGCTGTAGTAAGTGGCACAGAGAAATGTCTGGTCGCACCCATCAGTTACAGAGTTTTCCACCAGAGTGCTTCAGGAAGCAGAGGTGACCAGTGCATAGTCCACGACAAAAATCAAAGGTGATAATTAAGTCAGCATTGGACATTTATACCCACAGTGTAGCCATTTCTTGTAAAACTTGTGAAAGTTTCCTCATGAGATGTTTGTGGAGATGTGATGGATATTTATGCTGCTTTTGAGCTAGCTAAGATCATTTTAGGTGTTAAAGGACCATACCGGCAATCGTACGTGTTTGAGCCCAATATATACAACCTGCAAACATGTTATGTTACTGACAATTTCCAAAACATAAAACCGTATGTTCGTTTTCCTGTTATTTTTTCAAATCCCCTAATCTTTCAAAATCAAATGTTCAGGTGAGACACCTTTAAATTCAATGTTTCACCTTCTAACACTTATGCACGATTGTAGAAGGCACGGTCAGGTTTAATTTCTTGGTAAAAGCGTCTTCTCCTGGAACTACAGTATATTCTCTGGCGGAGACATACATTGTCTTCCTTGCAACTCCATGTTGGATTGGATAAATCAAGTTACTTTGACAAAAAAATCAAATAGACATAATGCTTGCTGTGATGGAATACATATTTCAAGCATGTTTCAAGTCTCTATAAGTTGATTTTAATAGCTTACTGGAAAGAACTGAAATCAATGGCAGACTGGAAGGTAGGAAAAAATTCTGAAAATTTACCGCTAAAGTAGTATATTTTGGGAAATGGTTGTCAGTAACATAACGTGTATGTGGATTGTATATAGAGTATTATGCTCAAACATGCATGATTGCCGGTATGGTCCTTTAATAGTGTGTTTGGTGATCCCGCAAACTTTACGAGGTCAGTACGTGATGGTTGAATTTTCACTTTCCTTATTTAACTGGACAATCTTTTGAAGTTTCCTTGAGCAAAGCAGCAAATTCCTACCACCTCTAGTGCAGAGGGGGGGTCGCAGCAGAAAAGAATTGTTCCCACATGGATCAGTAATCACCAAACTTGCATTTCAGAGCTATCTGCTTTGTATGACATGCATTGTTGAATCTCTGATCCTGCGTCTTCCTCAGACCGAATGTGTGTGGCTCGAGGAACAACGCCTACTGCTGCCCAGGCTGGAAGACTCTGACCGGAGGAAACCAGTGCATTGTTCGTGAGTATCACCATTGTTCGTGAGTATCACCTCAGTCGTTTCACCACAGCAGAATGTGGTAAATCCAGGTCAGATAGAACTTTACGCTGTCAAACTTCATCAGCACCAGCAGGAGTTTTCAAAATCCAGATCCCTGCTGGTTTTAGTTGAAGCCATCCAGGCACAATAATTTTACAGCTGGGATGAAAAATGAATGTTGTTAGCTGCAAATTTGACAGAAAACCAGTATGAACTTGAATCCCACAGGGGATAAGGAATTAATGTATACCGATGTGCAGACGTTTAGGGAATAAGTTGTAATCTTTCATGATATTGTGAATATGTTGCTTGAATAACATTCACTTTAGCTACATCAACATGAGCGTGTTTACTGGGTTAGGCTCAACAGTCTGTACTTGTCTCTGAGTCTAATGTCTAAAAGTTGCAATTCTGTAAGAGTAATTAAAAGAACTAACCCTTCACACATCGAAAAAACGTTTTCATGTGATTTTGAGGCAATCTAAACTGGTGGAATTGGATGTCGGCTTGCAGATCTTTGGGTCATTTATTTATTTTTTTTATTTGACCTTTATTTTACCAGATATATCTCATTGAGATAAAAATCTCTTTTTCAAGAGAGACCTGGCCAAGATGGCAGCATGAAAAAACAATAGCAAACCACAATAGATAATAGCCACAGCAGATACTAGCCACAATATATACCACACAATTACACGTTACAACAACAATACATCGCAGTCAAATTTAGGTCTGCCATTTGCTCAATTAATAGAACTCGTTTAGCATTCACAAGTTGCGATGTTTATAAAATAGAGCAAAATCTTTCCTCTCAAGTACAAACCACATTTGATATTGACTCCTATTAATTTTGGATTAGAGGTGGGTCAGTGTGGCTAATGTTTGTTTGGTTATGAGCTGAGAGGATGATTTACTAAATTTGGGAATTTTTTTAAAATTCAAGTTCATTTATTTTTAATTTAATTTTTGTTTATTTACACATCTTACTACTTAGTTACTTTTATAGGTACCTCATTCTAACTAAGGCATACTTTATAAATGCTTTATTTAATGCTTTAATAAATGATGTATTAATCATTGATTAAGCTATGCCTTAATAAACTATGCCTTATTGAAAAGTAGTACTATTCTATTTCTGATCTCTGTACGCCTCTCTCTCTCTCTCTCTCTCTCTCTCTCTCTCTCTCAGTAGACAGGAAGGTCTGAGGGCCTATACAGTTGTCTGATTGCACTCTGGCCAGTTGGCTGGCTGGACGCCCGTTGCGTCTCTAATGACATTGTTTAGCAGTGAGGTTCAGGGAATAGGGGTCAGTGGCTGGACTTTACCTGATGGGAGTGGGGACAGGGGACAATGCCAACAACGGTCTGTGGGAAAGGAAACAGCCAGCACCAACTAAAGCCACACTGGTACACTTTTATGGCAACAAAACTTGAAGAAGGAAATGCATCTCAGCGCTGTTGCCAAGTGGGCTTCTTTAACTAAACCATGATGAGGATGAAAAAGATTTGACCAAATTTGGACTGCGGTCTGTTTGTGTTTAGAAATATGGACGAGAGTTCAGCATGAGAGTTAGTTCACAGGTTCATGGATTTCACCAGATGAAATTCTAACATGAAATTTGAAACGTGCAGCAGACAGTCTGACAAGCAGCAGATACATAACTTGAATTTTCTTTCAAGCACAATCAGGAAAATTCCTGAATTAAGCATATAAGCAGTAGTGTATGAACTGTGTTTCAGTACTGACTGATTTTTTTATGCACCCACAGTCATTTTGTTTAAAGTATTGTCATGCTCCTTTTTTTGCAGCGATCTGCCGGAGTTCATGTGGCGATGGTTTCTGCTCCAGACCAAATATGTGCACCTGCCCCAATGGCCAGATTGCCCCGTCCTGTGGGTCCAAGTCAGGTAGTTGAACCAGTATAACACTGCTTCTCAGTGAATTCCTCAGTAGATCTCTGTCGTCAGAATGGATTTTTTTTTTTTTTTNGATTTTTTTTTTTTTTTATATAATTATACATGGGTGGATGAATTGCTACTTGGCCAATAGATAAGCAAACTGATGGTATGACTTATGTAAATTCAAGTTTATGTCAAAAGTAAACGCTTCAGAAATGTTTCTTGGAAAACATAACCCAGACTACACCCCTATTATTGCCTGTTTTTTTTTTTTTTTTAAGGAACTGTAATTTTAAGTGAAACATTTCATTACCAAGCTAAAACAACAATGACAAGCTATGAGACATGATGTATATCTTGTGATATCATTTCCTCTGTAGCTTAAAAATGAAAGATAGTCAATTTAGGGTCATTTATTTTCTTTGTGCAGACCACAATGTTGCTTTTGTATTGACAAATACCACAGTCTTTCTCTTCGGTCTTATCCTCATCATGAGTAATGAGCGCTAACTAGCATGGTGGAAGGATATGAGAATATTAAGCCAGAGAACCTCCTGAAGAGATCCCTTGATGCTGCCCCGAGATTTCAGCAATTGATATATGTTGCAATCATGCTCTTGCAAATAGCGGCCAGTCTCTTGAAAGTAGGTTGAAAGGGTGTGTGTGTGCTTTGGAAGAGATCCACAGTCAACATCTCCTGTGACTCTCTTGCAGATCACAGCCCCTCTGCCTAATGTGCTCATCTGTTTATACGCCTTCAATTTCTAGGAAAATTATATCTGCATTTTGTTTATGTTGTAATTCTAACATGCGGTGTCTGTTTATACTATGAATTTAACCCTAGCATTGCTCTGTATGGACATCCATGTGTGTTTGCATTGTTCTGCCCACAGTCCAGCACTGTAATATTCGTTGCATGAATGGGGGAACGTGTGCTGAGGACAGCTGCCAGTGTCAGAAAGGCTACGTAGGAAACCACTGTGGTCAACGTAAGGATTACCCTGCAAACTATACCATCACGCTCGCTCACTTCAGCTTTATCATAACATCATTTTAATGTTGATTTTAGAGAAAAACATGCTACATTAGCTCAGGTCAGGTTTTTCTTATGTTAACCCAGCCTTAAAGGACAATACTGGCGATTTTGTGCATGTTTGAGCACAATATATATACAATCCGCTTATATGTTATGTTACTGACAACCATTCCCCAAAATATACTACTGGAGCTGTAAATTTTAGATTGTGTTTCTTCCTACTTTCCAAACTGCCATTGATTTCAGTTCACTCTAGAATCCTATAAAACTCAACTTGTAGAGACTTGAAACGTGCTTGAGATAAGTAATCCATTACAGTGAACACTATGTCTATTAAGTTTTTCTCAGTCATTTTATTTTATGATTCAACATGGAGGTGCACAGAAGACGATGTATGTCTCCGCCAGGAAATGTAGTCCCAGGAGAAGACAATTTTTACAGAGAAATTGAAATAATCGTGCACAAGTGTTAGAAGGAAAAACATAGAATTTTAAGGTGGGTGTATCACTTGAACATTTGATTTTGAAGGATTAGGGGATTTGAAAAAATACCAGGAAAACTACATTTTTTTTTTTTTTTTTNATTTTTTTTTTTTTTTTGAAATTGGTTGTCAGTAACATGTATGTGGGTTGTATACAGTATATTGGCTTAAACATGCAAATCCACTGGTATGGTCCTTTAAATTAGTTTTCTCATCTCTATTTGTGTTTTTCTGTCTTTTCTTCTCCAGCGGTGTGCGAAAATGGTTGTCTTAACGGAGGAAGGTGTGTGGCTCCAAACAGATGTGTGTGTACCTATGGCTTCACTGGGGCTCAGTGCGAGAGAGGTAACGAGCAATTCTCTCATTCATCTAACTTCACCGCATTCACCATTTACAACTGCCTAAATGCTTTTAAAGCCACATATGTGACTTTGGTGAAAACTTGACTTGACATTGAATGGCGCTGTCTTTGTGACTAAAGACAATTCCTGCTTAGTCATACCACTGGCTCCAGGAACGTGGTTTGTTGTGGAACATTCGCATGTCAAGCTTGAGCTCAGAATTGACCATTATTTTCCACATCTGCTCTGAAATGATGCTTCGGGGGAATGTAATGTCTTTTCAAATGTGCGCTGTTTGTTAACTCAAGACCTCTCAACCTCCTGTGGTTGCAATCTGGCACATGTGAGCAAAGTCTCCAAAGTATACAAGCACACGCAAACCGTGCTGTGGCCTGTGCTGTGTTTGTGAGCTAAACGTGTGCGTCTGTGTGCGTGGGTGTGTGTGTGTGTGTGTGTGTGTGTGTGTGTGTGTTTAGTGTATATGCTGGGGGTCTGTGGTGATGATGACCTTTGTAGGTCAAAGTGGTGACCTTGTAAAACTAATATTTGGATTGGCAGCAGACCTCCTAATTACTGCTGTCGCTTTTAACAAGAGCAGGCTTTAAAGGCCTGTCAGTAAGATCTGGATTAGGACGTGTCCCTTAGTTTACTTTAGAGTTTTCTCCCACCCAGCGTGCAGTAAGACAGTATCTGGTTGCCTGGTGGGTTAGCACCAGGCCTTATCTGCTGAAGCACACTTCTCCATGTTGTGACTTTGGTTTCCACTCTTTCCTCTGGAAGCCTGGCCACAGAGTTCATGAGACCGCTGTTGAGGCACTGCATGAGGGAACTGAAGGAATCTTAGAAAAGCTCTGCTAAAGTGTCTTATGCTCCATGGTTGACAGTAGTATAATATGTCTGCAGGTTGTATTTATTGGGCTCAAATAGGCAAAATCCACCAGTATGCTCCTTTAAAGATGCTTCAGAGAAGAATAGCTTTTATAATTATTTCTTTCTCATTTTGGTATTATGGCATTCATCTTAGAAACTAAACCTCCATATGTGCATGTGTTGTTGCAGGTCTAAACTGTGCAAACACAATTATCAGTTTATTACTTTATAAAGAAGCTGTGAAGAGGCTTTTGAAAAAAATTTGACCTGTAGTGTAAATGTAGTCATACTACACTGATACAGTGTTCTAACTGTTGCCTAATAGTTTCTGATGAATAAATCGTACACATTTGAAGAAACTGATCACCTCTTGCTTTAAAACTCAAATTTTTCATTGAATGTGACAAACAAACTCCTCCCTCACTGTCTGCTGCTCTGTTAATGGTATTTTTTGTATTTGCAATTGTTATGATCTAGTCTAGGGGAACCATGCCATAACATAAAAAGTGTCTCCCACTCTCCTACTCCCAAGGAAGACCGTTACATTGTTCTAAAGCAACACAAGCAGCCGTTTATTTTCTTAATGGTAGCAAAGAAAATGAACAAAATGAACAAAAACAATCTAAGTTGTCCCTAAGCTTCCCTGACAAAAAAAAAAATAACAAAAAAAGAAATTAAAATACACAGGTCTGACCTGGATTCCTAAACAATAAACAGGAGAAAACAGTAAATAAAACGTAAGAAGCTTCTCACCTTCACCAGATGCTGCTGTGATGCTTTTNGAAAACAGTAAATAAAACGTAAGAAGCTTCTCACCTTCACCAGATGCTGCTGTGATGCTTTTTAAAAGACTATTTACAATATTTACAAAATCAAAACAAAGTCAATGAAAAGACTGACATCTCAGTCTATTTAATGTTAGCAATCACAATCAAACATACTCTCAAACACAGAATTCACAATAAGCACAATACACAGAATAGCGTTCGTTGGGAGCAAGGCGAGGACGGAAAGACGTTAGGCTGTCATCCCAGTCCTTTTAATCTGCACGGTCACTCCACGGACCAATCAGCTCTCACCACGAGTCAGCCAATCAGGAGACGCCACCTACATCCAAGCACGTACACACATCCATCCATGCACTCAGGAGACAGGCAAGCATACACATACGCCCCCTCTAGGCCAGAGAGAGTAAAGAGCACAAATATACACAATATATATGTATACACAACACAAACAAACCACAATACGACCACAGGGTCGTAACAGCAATATATTGGGTTGTTGTTGATGGGCTCTCTCTGTAAGTACTGTGGTGTGTATTCTTTAGAGCCTCATTGATATATCAGCAGCGTCGGCTGATATTATCAGACTGTTTGGTCCTTCGTCCTGCATTTGGTTACAGGAGCAGAAGTAGAGAACGTCGGCCAATGGATGCGGTGGCATTTTGGGTTAAGTTACTTTTACTGGAATTTTCCTTGGCTGGTATCCATCCCCTTCCAAGGTAAAAGCCACTGTGCTCTCATGGGCACAAAGTATGCATGAAGTATATGTACACACACATATGTGCATGCAGATGTGCACATTCACGCACCCACACACTGTTTTAAATGCAATTTACAGAACTGTGTACCATTACGGCTTGATCTTATCACATTAGCAAGGCCTGAAGGTTTTCCACAACACGTGAGCTGACGAGGGCAGCAGTAGCTGGATTCAGGACTTGGAGGATTTCTTGGATGTGGTAATGGAAAGATCCTGGTACTATAAGCACTCAACATGAACTCATCAGTCTAGCAGAGCTATGTGCGTTTCAGCTGCACGAGTGAGTGGTGGTCTGCTGACCAGCGATCCCACCTTCCAGCAGCTGACTGCAGTGAAAATCCAGCCTGACAGATCAACGTATTCTTTGTTGCTTCCAAATGTGATTTAGGTCAGAATGTGGGATTGGTGCGATCCAGCCATGCTCTGATCACACACAGAGTCCTTCATTCCTGCTGCAGACTTGTTCAGTTATACAGCAATAAAGTTGAGCTTTTTAGCGTGACACATCGAGCTCTTTTGGGATTGGTGAAAGGCTGACACATGCCAATAACATTCGCCAGCTTCTGGTATCTCATGTCTCCTAATGTCTCACTGACTTTTCCCTATCTGGTTCTGTTTTTGCCCATGAAAGAAGCATCCAGATCCTTTACTTAAGTAAAAGAAGCATTGCCATAATAGAAAGATACTCCGTTATCAATAAAATCCTATATTAAAAATTTGAGATAGGTACAAGTTAATTAGTGTTGGCGATAAAATGTGATCAAGTGTCAATGTAAAAGTACTTACAGTGAAGAAGTTTAAGGTTTTCTGTCAGGGGAAACTGATTTGCAGTTGCGGGTGTTTTAATGCTTCCTGATCAGCTGACAAAGGAACAGAAATGAATAAATAAAATAAGGCAAGGAGGAAAGAGAAGGAGGGAAGGAAAGGAGTTGTGTGTGTGTGTGTGTGAGGTCTGCTGACAGGCTTTTTTTGTCCTTAGGGATGGTCCCACCCAGATATACAATAAGACCCCATAACACATGCATGGAAACACACACAAATCACAATCACACGCACATATTACATACATGCACATGAAATCACTCACATGTAAGATGTAAGGATGCTGTGAAAACAATGTGAAAGTGGGGAGTGAGAAAGGGTGGATATGGAAAAGATGGACAGATTTTTTTGTGTGTGTGCAAAGAGTTTGGAGTTTATCCAAGAAATTCTATTGACCCACTTCCTCTTGGGCTTCCTTCCTGTTCACACTAAGTCACTTGTTGTGCATAAAATCACAGGTCCTTAAGGAAGCCAACATTTCAAATTGTGCACCACAGCAACTGCAACTCTACAAACCTGCATCCACTTACTAATAAGACTCAAAATACAGTCATATATCCAGACTCGCATTAAGATTTATGTTTACGGTCAAAGTGTTAAAGTAGAGCAGAAAGCCAAAAGACAACAACATTTTTGTAAGATTTTGTCTGTTTTGAGATCATCTCTGGCTAGACTGCGGCTGCGGGGTCGGTCGAGAGATTGGCTGAGATATATGTGTGTGTGTGTGTGTGTGTTGTGTGCAAACACGTGCGATTGCTCCCAGATGTAGAAGACATGGGTGGATCCCTCAGCTGTACGCAGTGGAGAGAGAGAGAGAGAGAGAGAGAGAGAGAGAGAGAGAGGATGACGACGACAGATGAAATGACACCACTTTCACCCTCCAGCTGTCAGCCTCTCCCTGTTTACTTCAGCTGACTGTTTAAGTGGGGTGCGTGTATTCTCCCTGTTTCATGCTCAGATCTGTGTCTTTTTACTTCTCGCTCTGCTCCACTAAAACAGCGGTAATAAGCGGGTATTATGTCAGGTGGATTATGTGTGGCAGCTCGACAGTAATAACACATAAACTTTAATCTGATGAAACGGGAAACACTTTGGTTCTTTATACAGTCTACTACTCGGTTTATATGGGCGCCATGTAAAACTTTCCATAGTCCCTGTAATTACCATATACGGTGTATTTCTTTGTCGTTGCAGGTAAAGCACATGTAGGCTGATAAGTAGATACCTGGGTTGTGGTTTTGTTTTAAAGGGAAATATACAGATTTTCATTGTCTTATATTCCTTTAGGGGCCAATTGCAATGTTTTCATGTGCAAAAAAACTCATTCTATCTGCTTCTGTTTGCCTTTGTTACAGTACCACTGTGCACACTGAGTGAAAACAGACAGATTTCGGTACTGTCTCTTTAAGACTTTCTCCCTAAAATGTTTTGTGCTACTTTATATATGATTGTAATTATTAGTTTTCCTTTGCTGAATAACATTTAGTGCTGCAGTCCTTTGTAAAAAACTGTGTTTTAATCTCACACATCCTTTTGGACGTTATTACAAATGTTTAAGAAGGAAAAAGAGATCAGAGAGTTTCCTCAAGTGTTGACCTGAATTTGAAAGCATACAGTAAAAAGCCCTCAAAATTGGAGTTGCAAATTTTTTTTTTTTTTTNTTTTTTTTTTTTTTTTTTTTTTTACAATTTCATTAGATTTTTCATCATTTCTTTTAAAACGCTGCAAAATTGGAAATAAAAGCTTGTTCCAATTGCCAGATGAAAACCTTATGTCTACAGTTTGGAGGAAACCTCAACATTGATCCATTATCACTGACCAGATGCAAATTAATGCATCAATTTAATACTCTAACAGGGACCATTCTCTACAATAAGTACTTTGACTTTGGATCCTTGAATACAATTACTACTAATACTAATTTACTTCAGTGGAATTCTGAATGCAGAACTTGTGGTATTGTGTATGCACGAGAATACTTATTCACCACTGGAAAGGAGAGAGTAGACTAAGAATCAAAGGTATTTAGCCTCCGCTATGATTCCGAGAGAGACAGAGGGAGAGATGACCCAGTTCTGTTTCACACAGTGCTGGTGCCAGAGACTGAGAGACCCATGGAGGCTGCGGTGCACGTGACGGGTCTGGGCTGGGCCCCGTCCACACTGGAAACACACAATGTCTCGTTTGTTTTAAACGACTGCAGAATTGGAACGGGTCTCCCTCTTTCCTCTCGCTGTCTGTTGTCTGCCGTGAAATGTGGAAATGATTTTTACTTTTGGGTCACGTCCAGATTTTGTTGGGAGGGATGAGTCTTTCCTCTCTCTTCCTCTTGTCTCTCTTTCTCTCTGTCTCTCTCTATCTCTTTCACCATCTTTCAAGTCCTTAAACTGATAAGATTCTGTGCTTCTGCTAAATCTGAGGGGAGTTTGAAGGAGTAGAGGGAATAATGAAGTGAGGGAGAGATGCATGCAGGCTGCAGGGTATAGGGAATAATGTTTAAAGGAGTGTAGAGGGGAGGAGAAATAAAGGATTGGGACTCTGAAGGATTGGGAATTTCTTCACATTCTTTAAGTCATATTTAGTATAAGCTATTTCATTTTAATTCTAGGCTGCTGTAGCTGGTGTGGAAATCACCTACTGTGTTCCATAGACACACCCGATCAGTCAGTCTCAACCAGCCTTAGGAATGACGACCTATTCCCTAGATTACCAGAAAATACTAAAACAAGTCTGAAGTTTAAATGGTAAAAACAGTTATGCTTCACCCTGAATCCACAATATAGGCAATTAAAGACCTGATGGTGATATAATATGTGTACCAGATTGATTTTTCATACAAATCGACCTTGTCTGAGTGTTCTTGCTTGGTCCTGCTCATGTCTATTACTTGCTTTCTATCCATAACCGCCCACACAGCTTTAAAAGGTTTTCCAGACCTCTTCCCTATCTCTGCTTTTCTCTATCACACACACATACACACACAATGCACCTGAGAGCCAGACTGGTTAAAATGCTACAAACAGACATGGATTCTTTATGGAGTGTGTTTCTGTCTGCTGTGCAGCGCTTTCATCTGATGTAATGTCAGTAGGAGCAACATAACTTTGGTCAAAATTAAACATTTGATTTGAATGTTTCTGTTTGTACAATATATGCCAGAAAGTTAAGTTCCCTTATTCAATGAAAATTCAAGTTCTGGATGGGGGTTCTTTTTTCATTTGCATAGTTATATTGTTCAGCATTATTTAAATGTAACACACTTCAAATATTATTGTTTATTTTTCAAATTTCCAGTCCCTTTCTTTTTTTGTGTAGCGTTACCATTGGAGATGCAACAAGTAAATTTAATACAAACACTCATGTTTTACTTGGGCAGACTACCGGACTGGGCCGTGCTTCGCCTCAGTGAATAATCAGATGTGTCAAGGCCAGATCACAGGAATCGTGTGCACGAAGACCCTGTGTTGTGCCACAGTGGGACGGGCATGGGGTCACCCCTGTGAGATGTGCCCAGCCCAGCCTCACCCTTGCCGAAGAGGGTTCATTCCAAACCACCGCACCGGGGCTTGCCAAGGTAAAGTCTCAGCCTCTGTTTCTCAGCTTCTCTCTTTTTCTCTTTCGACTTACAGTACCCTCCACATATGTTGGCAACCTTGGTAAATAAAAGCAAAATGGGCTGTGAAAAAAAGTTCTTTATTGTTTATCCTCTTGATATTTCGCTCAAAATATTAACAAAAAGTATAATCTTTAAATAAAGTTAAGTAATTGAAAGGAAAAATACATTTTCATCATGAAACAAATATTTTTCTCAATTGGCCTGATGGCATCTGATCGGAGTTTTGGAGATTTTCTGACCCTAAGACCCAACTAACGTCTAAAATTCTCCAGCTGTGATCCTTGGAGATTCTTTGGCCACTCAAACCATCATCCTCACTGTGTGTGGAGTCAGTGTAGATACACTTTTCTTTTATTTGCCAAAGTTGCCAAAATTTGTGGAGGGTGCTGTATGTCGTTCTCCTCACTTATCACCCATTGCCACTTCCATCATCTCTTGACCTCCTTAAGCTCCTTCCCTCCTCTCACTCCTCTCCTTCCTTGTCTGCGTTCAACCTCTCTCATCCCCTCATCTCTACCCACCATCCACTTTCCAGAGGATTATTTCTAATTGAGTTAAATTCGGGAGGGGGGCAAGGGTGACAGTGCCTCCCACATGTGTATGGAATGCCCACAGACACCCACTGTGGTGGGGCTGTCAGAGTCTATAACACGGGTCAGTGGCAGCGCCACATGGGAGAGCTCATTTCTAGATGGCACTCTGCCTGCCTGCTGCAGACCCAGAAACGCTCGAACCTCTTCAGGGGAGGCGGACCTGAGCCAGGACCCAGAGGAACACGGAGTACTCTGAGAGGCTGCATAAGGTCACAGGCTCTGAGAACATTTCAGTCTGACAATTGAGAAATTTAGCAATTAAAACATGTTAGGTTGGGATTCAGGGGCTCATGAAGGCATTGATTCACTAGTATTGTTGTATTATTATTGTTATTGTTGTATGTATTATTGTATTGTTCAAAAATATTCAATAGCATTATCAATACTGATACTCTGACTTTGACACTGGTTCCGTAATAGCCATCAACAGACCAGTTTCAATCCATGGATATGTATGTGAATTTGTTTTACCACCTCTGTGTGTGTGTGTGTGTGTGTGTGTGTGTGTGTGTGTGTGACTGAGACAGAGAGTCAGTAATAATTGTATGCTCTGTATGTACAGATGTGGACGAGTGTCAGGCGATTCCTGGTCTCTGTCAAGGAGGAAACTGTATCAACACTGTGGGATCGTTTGAATGTAAATGTCCCGCTGGGCACAAGTTCAATGAGGTCACGCAGAAATGTGAAGGTGAGACATGAGACATCACGCCTGTAAGTAAATGACTGACAGGCAGACTTAGATTAATGACAGAGTACAACGAAATTTTTTAATTAACTACATGAAAGTAGAATTAGAATCCACATCCGATGGGTTGTGGTTACCATCACTTCATTATTCTTAGGTATTCTTGGCGTTACTTTGTGGGGAAAAGACCACACATAAGCCGCTTTGCCCTTCCCTTCTCTCTCTCTAAAATAAGTTTAATTAAACCAAAGCAGAGCTCTGCTTTCTCTCAGTAATTTGATCCAGGCTTTTAGTAAACTCAAACTCTTAGACAGTTTGTTTTCTGCATTAAGCCAGACATTGTATGGGTATGTCAGCAGACAATATCTGTCCAAAATATCAATCAGTGAACATTAGCAATGTATAATTCTTAATAGATTATTGAAGAGATTCTTCTTTCGAATGCCATTTCCATTCCTGTCTGGTTCTCAGGATTTGTAGATCCCATTATTTTCAACTAAAAGCCTCAATATTATTAGAATGCCTACAGTACGACTGTAAAAAATATTGGCTCATTAAGACATAAATCTGACAATTTCCAGACCGAGTTTAACTCTGGGCTGGAATCTAGTGAGACAGACTGAGCAGGCCTTTGTGGCATTCGTTTGCAGAGTAAAATATGTGCTATTTTATGCCCAGAAATAATTGCCGGAAACTTCTGGACAGTGTAAAAGAGATTCAGACAGGTCTGAATTATATTCCTGAACAGACACTGTGTATGGAGATTTGCATTTGGTGGTTAGCAGTGCAAACGGCAGAGCAGGAGAGGCCCCTGGATCCAGTATCCTGTGACAATGGCTGTTTCCATTGTAGCATTTAAGTTCAAAGTTAGTTTCACATTCATCTTTAGTTTAGATTGCTAAGCACTTTTTCAACACTTTTTCACTCCTCTTCTCTCCTCTCCTCTCCTCTCCTCTCCTCTCCTCTCAGATCTGGATGAGTGTGTGAACATCCCAGGCCTGTGCGGGGTAGGCGAATGCTCCAATACTGTTGGCAGCTACTTCTGCAAGTGTCCTCAGGGATATTACACATCAGCGGACGGGTCCAGGTGTATAGGTGAGTCCTCAGCTTTGCATTAGTAACTCCACCCAAACCTGTACCTGACTGCATTGTGTTTCCTTTGGTTATCGTTGCTACGATAAATAAAAAATATTAGACAACGCAGCGGACCAAAAATGGCGCTGCTTCATTCTCTTTCCACTCTCCACCTCATTTTGGTTCCTCTCCCTCTATGCCTGGCTCTGAGAGCAGAAAGAATTGAAAGCCGTCCAACGTTCCAGCTGGTAGAATTTAGGTCAGTAGTTACTTGCTTGTTCCACAACAATGAGCTACACTCTCTTTAAACTGAAGAGAGCAGTTAATGAGAGCAGATACGTGTAACGTCACACTCTTCTCGCGTTGCGTGCCTGCATTCCTGTGTCTGTGAAATGAATATTATAGGGTCTGGGGAAGAACTCTGTGTTTGGCTGATATATCAAACAGAAGCCAGTTCAGATGGCCGTTCCAAGGTGAGGCAGACAGAGGCAGAGGCCACGAGGCAAACTGCTCGCGTCTGTCAGGCCCATTCTCATTCACCTAGGTGACATATGGTTTTGTCACACTGTGGCCAGAGGGAGCCAAGTGTGTGTGTGTGTGTGTGTGTGTGTGTGTGTGTGTGTGTGTGTGTGTGTGTGTGTGTGTGTGTCTGTAAGAATGGTCAATTTCTTGAGCGTGTTAGTGAGCAGTCCACATCTTGGGAGATGAATTTGTACTCTAATAACGCTGTACAAATTCACACACACACACACACACGCACGCACGCATAATCACCAGAAAAGCCTTTAAATCACTGCAAGCTCAGTTTGACTCAGTATGGACCAGGGAGGAATTTGGGTCAGAGTGGTCCATTTAACGTAGACACACAAACACATAGGCAAACAGGCACGTACACAAAGACACAAACAGACACCACACACACTCACACAACCTTCCCCAGGAGAGGATGTTTGTGAGGAAGGAATGTTTGAGTCTTCCGCTCCAGAAAAACTGTTGTGCCAAACGTCTTAGTCTGTTTCCCATGCAGCAATGCTCGAGCAGGAACATCCATTCTGGCCCCTCAAGGGCCCGACTTTTACCTCCAACTGACCATGAGCTCGCCTGACATGCTGTAGAACTTAACCAAGCAGTCGTTAGTGGAGCCTGTCAGGTTTGTCATGCGAATAGCTTGAATTGGCTTGGTGTGAAGACATGATGTATTTATATGAAAAGGGAACCTAATTGTTAGTCATGCTGGTGCACAGTGCCAAGAACTACAGGATACAGGACAGGTTCCCATAACCAGGAAGTGACGAGCATTGGAAGAGGCTTCTATCTTCCTTAAGGTGGAAAATCTGAACTGACTGTACCAATTGCTTTTTTGATTATGCTCTTACCAAAATGCTTAAAATGCAGAAAACATACAGTATGCACATCTTGTATTCCATGGTTATTTGACTTAGTACTGCATTGTCTTGTACAGATGCTCGTGGTGGGTACTGCTACACTAGTCTGCTGAACGGACGCTGTGCCAACCAAAACTCCCAGCCTCTGACCAAAATGCAGTGCTGCTGTGATAGTGGACGCTGCTGGTCTGATGGTTCCACACCTGAGATGTGCCCCATACGTGGAACAGGTGGGGTCACTTGCTGTCATCTAGGTATCTCATATCACGTCCCAACATACAGCTAACCTGCTCTCTCTCTTGCACTTGTTTTTATTTTAGAAGAGTACCAGAAATTGTGCATCCAGTTGCCTGATGGAGGTCCTGGAGTTCCGATACCTGGTCATGTCCCAGGGGGGCCCCAGATTCCTGGGATATACCCAGGTCAATTTCCTGGTCAAATTCCTGGCCAGGTTCCTGGAGTCGTTCCTGGTCAAATTCCTATCCGAGTACCAGGCCAAGTACCAGGTCAGATTCCTGGACAGGTTCCTGGACAATTTCCAGGGCAAATTCCAGGCCAAATCCCAGGACAAGTCCCAGGACAAGTTCCAGGCCTGTTTCCAGGCCAGTTTCCAGTCCCGTTTCCAGGGCAACTGCCCTTACAACCTCATCCGGGTATGCTGCTTCCCGTGTTAACCTGTTAACCTGTGCCATAACAGCTTGTGACTCATTCGTTCTAGTTTAACACAGTAGATGTGAAGTGCTGGACCTCTCATTTGTCATTATGCTCCACTTTCAAGCAACAACATCTCAAATGCAACAAGCTACAGTACATGTTAATGTACTGTAAAATTATGCTTCATTTTGTGGATTGTCATGAAGATATCCATAGAATATCATTACAAAATGTTCTATTAAAGTGGGTGTTCTCACATGTGCACACCAGTTATGGCAAGAGCTTTATTAGCCATGAGCAAAATCTCCCACAATAACGCATCCCGCAGTAATATTTTTTGAGCATAGTAGTGAAGTTAGTGCAGTTTAGTTTTCCTTGATGATTCTTATTTTGACTTTCTGGCATTTTTTCATCTGCATGAAAATTATAATATACCACATGCTTATGAAATGACATTTAGCATTTGTAGTCATGCAAGATATTGCATTTCCTTTTTGGTTTTCTGTAAAAAAAAAACAAAAACAAAAAAAAAAACAACTATATATATATATATATATATATATCATTACATTTTGTGATCCATAAATGATACGTGTGAATGTTTCTGTCAGGACCTGGTGTTGTCCAAGCACAAAATGTCACCAACATGTGCCTGGCCTACCGCCATCTCTGCCTGAATGGCAGGTGTATCCCCATGCCTGGCACTGGGTACCGCTGTGAGTGCAACATGGGCTATAAGTTGGATGGTAGAGAAGTGTGCATCGGTAAGTCTCTCAGGGAGTAAGCAAAACGTTTTCCAAGCACAAAATTAGTAATAAACTTTTAATTATTGTTTTTCAGATGATAATGAATGTGAAAGGAACCCATGTGCACATGGAGAGTGTGTGAACACCCCTGGCTCCTACATCTGTCAGTGTCCTGCTGGATTCCAATCCACTGCCACCAGGACAGAGTGCAGAGGTGACACCGGAACACACACAGACAAACACACACACACACACACATAAACACTATATTTACTGTATTCTATATATTATACTCTATATTTACTGTGCTTCCTGTTTGACCCCATCAGATCTTGATGAGTGTGTGGCAAATGGCCGTATCTGCAACAACGGCCGCTGTGTGAACACGGAGGGCAGCTTCCACTGCGTCTGCAATGCTGGATTTGAGATCTCAGCAGATGGAAAAAACTGTCAAGGTCTGTTTCACGTTCATGTCAAGTTTTATCTATCTATCTATCTATCTATCTATCTATCTATCTATCTATCTATCTATCTATCTATCCATCCATCCATCCATCCAATCTTCTACATCTGATATTTTACTATTGACTGCTAATGTGTGCAACTTTTTTAACACCCAAAAAAAAAAAAACNAAAAAAAAAAAAAGACCAAATTATACAAATTTACATGACATTGCTGTTGCCTATTGTTTGTCTCCTGGATTTTCCAACAATTTCCAACAACATTGTTTAGCTCCTTAGGGAAATTTGCAGATTTCCGAATGTCTTTAAAAGTACAACAGTGTTTTGAAAACTCTGCTTACAACTGAATTTCTCCACTACAGTGATATAAGTTTACAAAAAATAAAGGCAATAAACTGTTCATAGTAATGTAAAAACCTATCTTAACCACATTTTGGGTCAATTTAGATTTTCAAAAAAATGCAAAGAAATAAACCACAAACAAAGGCTGCCTGGAGGGTATGAAGTCAGTTAAAAAAAACATCAGGCATGATTTGAAAAATGATCAGTAACATCCTCAAGTTTGTTGTATTTATTGTTAAAAGACTAAACCAACATACAAAAGCACAGGGCTGGTCTTAACCACTATAGCATCTTTATCACTTTGTTTCTTTCTTCTCCAGACCAGGATGAGTGTCTGATCAGGAACATTTGCCTGAATGGACTGTGTATCAATGAAGATGGCAGCTTCAAGTGCATCTGTAAACCTGGCTACCTGCTTGACACAAGTGGACGCATGTGTGTAGGTGTGTTTGCTCGACTTCACATCTCTACCTTCTCATTTTCATTGGCGGTATCACCAATATTTTCTTTGAGCCGAATGTTTGAAGGTTTGTTCAGCTAGCCTGGAAGGTAGCTATACTTTTCTGGCATATTAGTACTTCTATTATGTTCGTCTTAGCATACAGGGCAAAAATCCCCCTAAAAGCCCTGGAAAAATCCCCCAGCGTCCCGACAGGCCAGCTGGACATGTGGATATTCGAGGCCCGCCTGTTCTGAGAGGCACGAGCAGACAGCCTTCCCTGAACATGTTCACTGCAAGGAAAAAAGGATTTGGCCTTCTTGTGAATTTGAAGAAGCACGCCAGAAAAGGCATTGCTTTGACTGGAAGACAGAATTACAGAACAAGTCAATCCATCATCATTTAGCATTGACTTGTGAGTCATGTAGGAACTGACCATTTGGTTGAATATGGCACTCTGTGATGTTGTATAAAACCAGAAGTGAGCATTGAAGAAAAAAGTAGTTAGTTAAATGGCAGCGGTTCATTAAAACCCCAGACAACCATATTTATAGTGAGCAACCTGCCATTTGATGCCACATGGCTTTGATACAGACGTTTGATCTCAGAGACACTGGCCTGTTTAAGTCATAGCAGAATAAATAAATAGGAGAGCGGTGTGGGCAAAAGGTGCTGATGTATGCAGTCATTAATGCAGTGTGTAGTCTGGAGGGGCCCTGAGGCCTCAACATCTCCATCTTTAGATGAGGGATAAGACTTTCTTCTCCCAGTGCAATTAGAAAGAACACACACACTAACACACACATTATGTGTGTACACCATATTAATGGTTACACTCATTGTAATATTTACTGTAATACACTCTTAATTCAGGTCATGAAATGGAATATGTGCTGAATTTTTGGATGAAGCGAGTAGTAATAGTTGCTCTAATAGGAAATAGTTATAATAAAGTCTAGCCTCTTGCCATTCATAAATTGCACATTTTTAAAATAACATGTCCCAACTTCTGGTTCCTAAGCTATCCCATGTCTGTGTGCATCTAGATATTGACGAGTGTGAGACTCCAGGCATGTGTATGAACGGCCACTGCCTCAACACGGAGGGATCCTTCCGCTGTGAGTGTATGGCTGGAATGGCTGTGGGTCTGGATGGACGGGTGTGTGTTGGTGAGTATCATTTGGCTTGTGCATTGCATACAATAATCTTGCATCAAATCTCAGTTCAAGAGCAACAACCTCTAACAGGCCAAACGCTAAATTAGACTTTGCTTTGATACTAGACTTTTCTGCCATGTTTTGGTTCTGTTTCAGTCTGGCGGCGACACCATATCGAAGATAAAGACGGAGTTTAAAGTTTATCAGGCAGTTTCATTTTCAAGTTTCCTCAGAATCACACTAAGCAGAAAACTCCTGTTATGCTGTTTTCTATATGCTGATACTTTGAAGCATGTTGCACTTCTGGCCACACCCCAATCAGTGATGGCAGAGCAGTTGGTTTCTACCAGCTTTGAATGGAAAGACACCCTCTTTGTCATCACAGATTAGGGTGTACAGAAGCCTATAGAGAGAGAAGTGCAGCTGCAGCCAATGTCTGTGTTTGAAGTATTTATTGACAAAACGTAATATTTTCCCTTTTCTGACTGGTTTGGGAAAGAGTTTGACTTCCAATATTTTCACACAAGCACAACCAAGTCCTAATGAATCCCTGCTTTTTAGACTTTGATGTCCAGCTGTGACTGGATAAAGTGTTTGATTGCCAAGCCGTGTTGATCCCAAGCAGCCAATTGTACAGATCGTGCATCCAGTCAAATATCCAGTCATCGATTTTAATTAGAGTAACCACGATACAGTTTTTTTTTTTTTTTTTNCAGTTTTTTTTTTTTTTTTCAGATTTAATTGGCACTCATCCTGTTGCACCATGTGCTAGCTGCTCTTTGTTATTAAATTTTAACATTACAATCTTGATCAAATATGTAGCCCTAAGTTCTATGTTGGTCTTCTTGTGCAACCCTTGTCTAGCACTAGGATTGGTTATGCCCTTATTTTCAACATTCCTGCATTCCCCAAATGATTTTTCTTTGTGTATTGTGTGGGAAAAGTGCTGTTATTCTGTCTGGGTGAGTTTTCCTCGGGATGATATCAGTGCAGGAGAATGCCTCAAATCCCTGGATATTATGGAGAGAGAACAACCATTTGTTTTGCCAGTGTTGTTGTTTATTGGAGCCGCAGACGCTTGCCTTCCTTTCTCTAGACATTCCCCTGCTTTCTCTTTCCAAAGCTCTCACATCACCTCTTTTCCTCACACAGTCTCTCTCTTTTTTGTTCATGTGAAACAGATACACATATGCGCAGTTCATGTTATGGCGGCTACAAGCGGGGACAGTGTGTTAGACCTTTATTTGGAGCTGTGACCAAGTCTGAATGCTGCTGTGCCAACACAGAATACGCCTATGGAGAGCCCTGCCAACCCTGCCCACCAAAAAACTCTGGTACGAATTTTCTAGTCACTCCACCCATTTACACGTGGCCACCTCCTGCCACCTGACACACACACACATACACATAGACACGTTTTTAATTTAAAACACACCTGTCATAGATGAGATGACAAAAGCATGGTCCTCTCTGACAGCTTGGATTTCATAAATGACAGAATAGAGGTGAATAAGTTGTTTGACAGAGACACCCTCAGTTAGAAGACTTTGACAGCCTCCACACACACACACACACACACACACACACACACACACACACACATACATGCACACACACGCACATCATCCAGTCACTTCTCATTAGTCCTGCCAATTAAAGTTTCTATATGAAAAGACGCCAAAGCTGCACCACATTAAGGGGACCGTTTTATATACAACTAGGCAAAATGAGAAACCATGGAAATGGATAATGACATGGTATTAAATGTCTTGCTTTGAGATTTTGTGGATTTTGGCAAATGTAATATTTTCTCAAATGCTGTTATTTCACTTTATTTCTTGTTTTATCAAACTGTGCTGTATGTGTAATTTTCTTGCAGCTGAGTTCCTGGCTCTGTGCCCCAATGACATCGGCATGACTGGCGGTGGGAGAGGTAATGCATGCATGTGTGTGTGGGTGTGGGTGTGCACGCGCACACATGCATGTGCACGAGTGTGTCTGTGTTTGTGTAAAATATGATCCCCTGGTATTAAAGCACTGAGATTGTACAAAAACTAAACACAGCCATGTGAATCAAATACAGTTATTGTTAAGCCTGATGTTGATCACCCTGATGTTCAACAGGTTATTTTCTGCTTCTCAGATATTAACGAGTGCGCCCTCGACCCTGATATTTGCCAGAATGGAGTGTGTGAGAACATGCTGAGGACATACAAATGCAGCTGCAATGAAGGTTTCGAGGTAGACCTGTCTGGCAAAAACTGTGTTGGTAGGTCAGCTGTTGTATAAAGTCCTCATCCACTTTAAAGTTAGGGTATTGAGCCTTGATATCAGGGCCAGTATAATGACAACATCATGTCTCTCCATCTTTTTCCTCAGATATTGATGAATGTCTGATGAACAGGCTGCTGTGTGAAAATGGCCTGTGCAGGAACACACCGGGCAGTTTCACCTGTCACTGTCCCACTGGATACCGCTTTGATGCTGATACGGACGTCTGCGAGGGTCAAACTCATTTACTCCGTCTTACACTCTCTCCTTCCATCACTATGCAGCTGTTGCAGCTACTGCATGTTAGATCTATATAAAATGCCCAGTATTAAAATTCTGTGCTGTGTGGTTTTTTTTTTTTTATCTCTTGCAGATGTGAATGAATGTGCATCAAGCCCTTGTGTGAATGGAGATTGTATAAACAGCCAAGGGTCCTTTGTGTGTTTGTGCTCATCGGGCAGTACGCTGGACAGCTCCGGGCTGGAATGTATAGGTAAATAAATCACTGTTGTATTGAATCTGATAGCAGCACCAAAATGATGCTTTGTTAAGCAAGTTTTATAGTTTGTTGCTCAAGATATAACCATTATAATAACAGATTTTTTACTTTAAATATTCAGATTTTGTCCATTTTTCAAACTCAGAATTGCCATATATCCTCTAGCTAACATTGACCATATTTAATACCAGTGGTGAATATTACATTTTATAATTATAATTACATATTTTACAGTGTGAAAATTGGCTATACTGTTGTTTTGTTTGTAGTTAGTATTGCTTGTTTCAAATTCATTGAGTGAGCTTGGATTGAGACTTTATATAATTTTATGTATAACATTACTAAACAAAGATACTGAAAATAAAAAGGAATGAAAGAAATAAACACTGCCACACAGTTAAGTCACTAGATATGATGCTGTTGTGAATGTTGGGTGAAAATTGCACGAAAGCCAACTTTGAACCATTTTAATGACAATAAGTTCCTACTTAGTCAAACGTGAGAGGCTGTTTTACTTGAGTAGGGCAATTAGAATGCTTGTGAGCCAATCAGAAGTCATTTTAGGTTCTAGATCAATAATGGTAATTGATTGATTATGAGCAATTTACAATTAGCCAATAAAGTACTGAACTTCAAATAGCATTTTATCAAATTTCAAAAATGATTAAACTGACATGATTGCCAAAAAAAAAACAACTGAATATCTACAAACTAAGGACTCTATCTTGTTTCATAAAACAGAGACTACTAAGAGTACCTGCTGGCTGAAGGTAGTCAATAATCGCTGTGAGGTCAATATTAACGGGGCTACACTTAAGTCCCACTGCTGTGCCACACTAGGAGAGGCCTGGAACAGCCCGTGTGCCAAATGCGAACCAGGTGAGATGGGTGATATTAAGCAGATCAACACGCAGAGCTTATTTTGCACTTTTATGGTTTACTCTATTCCACACTCTCATTTTATAATATAACATTGCTGGGAAATCAGACTGAGGCTGATTATATGTTCTGCTTTTTTCAGATCCACTCTGCACTAAGGGCTTTGCTCGAGTCAAAGGAAATGTCTGTGAAGGTAAGGTCTGCGGTGATGCCGTTTAGCCTTTAAAGTCATCTGAAATCCACAGTTTTGATGAGACTCGTGTTTGGTGTTCTTCCCCTGCTGGCTGTCAGATGTGAATGAGTGTGAGGTGTTCCCCGGAGTGTGTATCAATGGAAAATGCGTCAACACACAGGGCTCGTTTTTCTGCCAGTGCCCCCCAGGAATGACAGTGGACATCAGTGGCAGGACATGCATTGGTGGGTACTGTACATGTATGTTTGCATGCATGCTGTGAGTGTGGAGTTTATCTGGGCTACTTTTACCACCCTAAACCTGTGTTTTGATTATAAAACACCCACCTCCTGTAGGCTTGTAAATAGTGGTTTCAGTGGTTTCCAATGGTGGTTTCCAAGGGTGACCAGTTTCTCATACAAGGAAGAAAGTATCAAAACATCCGTTAAAATACTTCCAAACCACCTCATACACCATAACCCATTTCTCCTCTGGC
Source organism: Lucifuga dentata (assembly GCA_014773175.1). Taxonomy (NCBI): domain Eukaryota; kingdom Metazoa; phylum Chordata; class Actinopteri; order Ophidiiformes; family Bythitidae; genus Lucifuga; species Lucifuga dentata. The sequence continues at coordinate 147,847 of VXCM01000439.1, forward strand.
CATCCATTTCCTTACTATGTTTGAAACAATTATCACTTTGTCATTATATTGCTAAATATGCCACTTTTGTGTGGTACTTTTGTCACATGAAGCTTTAAAGCTCAACTGGAAGCAGCATGTTTGGTGATATATCACTGGTGAAAACTGATTCCCACTGAAATATATTTGTAACTGACTGAATTCAAGCTAACCAAACCTCCTGGACTCCGCCAATGTGGAAACTACTCATGTTTTTGAGCCTTGGCGAGAATGTTTGATACAAAAAGGTAGATTTTGGATGAAGTACCTTAATAATGTCGTACGTTGGAGCTTGTTTGCTGAATAAAAAAAACTTGGAATAACCAGCCTCTATATTCTTATATAATAGACATGTAAAATTTGTATCTTCGATCTCCAGACTTGCGCACAGAGCAGTGCTACCTGACCTATGAAGATGAGCGCTGTGGGACCCCTATCTCCGGGAAACACCGTGTGGATGCCTGTTGCTGCTCAGTGGGCGTGGCCTGGGGCCCAGAGTGTGACGAATGTCCTGAGAAGGGCACTCCAGATTACGCCCAGCTCTGTCCTCGTGGTCCAGGATTCTCTCACCGGGGCGACTTCATCAATGGCAGGCCTTTCCTTAAAGGTACTGTACCATCTACACTGCAGAAATGGTCTGGTTTGTTCTTACATATGGAGATATGCGTGACACTGTTTGAGCACTACAGCTTGTCTTTTGTCTCTCTTCATTCCTCTGTTCCCTCTTTCTTTCTTAGATATAAACGAGTGCAGGATGATCAGCACCTTGTGCTCAAATGGGAGGTGTAGAAACACGATTGGCAGCTTCCGTTGTCGTTGTGATAATGGCTATGCTCTGGATTCAGATGAGAGGAACTGCACTGGTGAGTAGCACAAGACAGACTGACAAGTTTACATTTTATCTCATTAACTGGTTATTAAATAACCATATTTGTGTGTGTGTGTGTGTGTGTTTTTAATTTCAGCTTCTGATCTACTTGACAATACATTATTTTGAAGACATGCCTTTTTGTTTCAGATTTTTGAATGTGTTTTACTTCTTCCAGCCAGCCACTGGTTTCCATTCAATCATCTATGATATGAAAATCAATTAGTCGTGCTTTGAAAGTTGAGTTTAAAGTAAAGGTTGATGTAAAAAGTCTGCACTGCATAATTTGTAAGAGTAATATAAGTTTGGCAAAAATACATACATACTTGATTTTCATTAGAATTACACAACTCAACCAAGTTTCCAGAAACTGGTACTTAATTTTAATATTGAAGGGAAATAAATGGAAACCAATGGCTGCCTGGAAGGCAGGAAAAATACATTAAAAAAAAACTTAAAAAAAAAACATTACAGCATGTTATTTAAGTCAGTTAGAAGTTATAGAGAGTGTATGTGATTTGTAGTAAATTAGGTGCAATGAAAAATTGCCAGCATTGTTCTTTAGTTTCCTACAAAGACAAGATTTTACATATTAGTGTGTTCAGGAATTACATTACCTCACATTATTTCCATTAACACAGCAGTAATCATATGGCTGCCATTTTTGGCTCATGTATTTGATCAATATCAGCTATGACAATATCACAACTCCATTGTATGATTACAAGTGTAGCTGTTCTCCATCAATCTCCCCTTCCCAATTCCTCTGCCAACACTAATTATAGTAAAGTGGTGTAAAGCCATTGCCTACATTAATTCAGTCTAATGGGATGCTTTGGGCTTGTTGGAGCTGGTCCCTGTAGTCTGGTTAGCTGCATTATTGCTGCACTGAAATGTGCACACATCATTTTAAGTTAAAATGCAAGAGCCATGGCTTTATTCTAAATCAAATAAGTGATATTAAAGATGTTTTAATCTAATTTCATTCTGCTTTGAAAAGTGCTGTAAAAATAGAGATGATCTGTATTATAAATATAGAAGACTCTCCAAATACATTTCTCTGCATGAGTGAATTTTAGTGTGGTTTTAAAGAGAAGCCCTTCCTCACCGAGAATTTTCCAATTTCTTGTAGATATCGACGAGTGTCGCATTTCTCCAGACCTGTGTGGACAGGGCAGGTGTGTCAACACGGCAGGCGACTTTGAATGCGAGTGTTTTGAAGGATACGAGAGTGGCTTCATGATGATGAAAAACTGCATGGGTGAGCGATCTGCCAACACACACACACACACACTGAGATTTGCAGATATGTTTATTGATTCTGTGTGTACTATACAAAGAATCTGCTTTCCAACTTTAGATCATTTGCCCCAGTTACATGCTGACACGGAACAGTTCTTATGAAATCATTTAGCCTATGAAGACATGAGTGAGGAACTCGATCTCCTTAACAACTCTCTTGCACACCCTGTTAAAGTGGCAGCATCTCAGCGTAGAGAGCTGTGCCAGCTTATAAAGCTCCCTAAGTGTAGGGAAGGCTTGCTGCACAGCCTCAGTTCCAATCACTAGCCAGCCATTCTCCCCTCCTACTGGGGCCATAAACCCTGGATGAGGTGCTTAGGTTAACATGCCAGACCAGGAACTTACTGTTTAGACAACTGATGTAATCTAAAATTTGCAGGCTATGTGTTTGAGACACAAGAGAACTTGAACTGACTTTATTGGAACCCCTGTGGTGTGCTGAGAGTTAAGTCTTTTCATTCCAAGTCTCGTCATAATCGCTTCACAAAACTGTTCCATAAAAACTTTAAAATAATTGTGCTTTATTACATACTTAACCCATGTACAAGGAACACACAATCAGCTACCCAGCAACATGCTTTTTATATCCAGTTGTAATCCCTAATGTTCCACCATCTGTGAAAACACTTTATTTTCTGTGAAAAAATATTTTTTTGTGAAGAAAATACTTTATTTTATGTGAAAATATTTCATTTTCACAGACACTTCATTTTTGTTCTGGTTTGCCTTTTATATCTGAGGAGAATTCAAAAGTACAAGATCGAGAATCTCATTAACACTTTAAGTCCATGTGTGTGTGTGTGTGTGTGTGTGTGTGTGTGTGTGTGTGTGTGTGTCAGACATCGACGAATGTGAGCGGAACCCTCTGCTGTGCCGTGGAGGCGAGTGTGTGAACACAGAGGGAAGCTTCCAGTGTGTGTGCCCTGAGGGACACGAGATTGCCCCTGATGGGTCGGCCTGTCTAGGTGAGTGATGAGGTCATCAGAGGTGGACTCCCTTCCATTAAAACCTCTCCCTTTGAGGAATCTGTGTGGCAAAATTTAGAAGCACGCTCTAGATCCCTGACAGATGAAAAAAATGACAAAGATGGTGGAAAGACAATCGATAAGTTGTGCTATTTTGTCACAGAGCAGACTGTTTGATTGACAAATGAGGTTTTGATTGTCTTTTTTTCTGCCTGTGTGTGGGCTTGTGTGGGAATGTCAGAGTTGGGTTTGTATACTAATTTGCAGGATGTATACTCTTTGATAAATGGGCTTAAAGACATTTTTTGAGAGACTGTACTTGTGTGTATGTGTGTGCATGTGTATCTGTTTGTGACAAATGCACAAAGGTTTCTAAGACAACTCAGGAAGACGTAAACTTTTTTGGTTCTTTCTATAATTTTGCAACTCCCATGATTAGTTCATAAGTCTAGGCGTTATTTACTGAATGTCTTTTTAATGACCTAACACAGTATTTGACGGTTTCAATAAACTACCCTTAAAACCCATTTATTTTCCTTCTTACAAGCTAAAGAAGGACTTAATACAAAGAAAACATTACTGAACCACCCCTCGTCATCAGGTGTGATGGTGTTCATTATCTCGAATTAATTGAGTGCTGATGACGTCAGATATCTTCTGGGATTATAAAAACGCTGCAGTTATTACCTTTAGGCTCTGAAACCATTATAGTTCTAGTTCTGAGGCACTTAATTAAGTAGTTAATACACACACTTACACTTGAGAGCCATAAATTGGGGTAGGTGCCTTGCTCAACAGCACTTTGAAGTAAAGTTGAGTGAGGGAAAGGAGGAAGTGATGTGTTTACTTCCACCATCCAGACCTGCCCAGCTGATGTTTCATATGTAAGGACTTGAACTGCCAATCATTGTGCAAACATTTGGCTTTAAAAAGTGGCTTTACACGCATACATTTTGTGTAAGAATTTGATGATTTCTTTGTTTTTTTTTTTTTCACAGATATCAATGAATGTGAGTTGAGTGATAGGCTGTGCAGGAATGGCCAATGCATCAATATGATTGGCCGCTACCAGTGCGCCTGTGACACGGGATACAAATCCACTGAGAACAGACTGGATTGTGTTGGTGCGTATGAACATCGGAAATACTTTTTTCCTGCATAAAGACATTCATTTTGAATCGCTGAGGTAGTCGGAAGTTTGTACAGCAGTGACAGCATGTTTCTCGCCATCCAGACATCGACGAATGCACCATCGAGAACGGCGGATGTGACAGTTTCTGCACAAACTCAGAGGGCAGTTATGAGTGCAGCTGCCACAGCGGATACGCCCTGATGCCTGATCTGAGGAGCTGCACGGGTCAGTGGCTCTCGTCCTGTCAGACTTCATCTCTGTCCCTCTGTCTGAGCAGCTTTCAAATGATTAAGACTGGACAAGAACTGGCAACTAAAAGAAACAGTTTCCCAATCTTACCAGCTAGAATATTTGCTATGAAAGGTTTACTAAACTAAAAAGTAACTGCTACTAAGTAACTACTAACTACTATTAACTAAGTAACTACTAACTAACTATTAACTAAGTAACCAGTACTAGTAAGTAACTAATTAACAAAAAAAAAAGAAGCAAAAAATATTTTTTTTATTTATTTATTTGTTCATTTATGTATGGGACAGTGCACATTAATCAACACTGCAATAAGATATTGGCAATGTAAATTATGCCAGGGTTAGCTAACAGCTGATTTGCACCCGTAGTGCAAAAAAGAAGCAAAAGAAGAAAAAAGAAACAAAAAATATTTTACAATACTGATGTATTTATGAACCTACTGCCCTGGTATTGTGGTATTATTTGATTTCTGCATGTTATATTTAGTATGAGAAAGATACATATGAAGGTACTGTATTACAGATGGCTGATAAACTTGGTTCCTCTTTATTTCTCTCATCATTCTCTCTTCTATACCTTTTTTCCCTGATCTGCTACCTTTTCTTTTTTTTTATATGCCTCTCTGCTTTTCCATCTATCTGCCTGCCTGCCCTTCTGTCATTCTTTTCTCCTTTGATCCAGACATCGACGAGTGTGAGGAGAGCCCAGACATCTGTGATGGAGGCCAATGCACCAACACACCAGGGACGTACCAGTGCCTCTGCTTTGACGGCTTCATGTCATCTGAGGATATGAAGACCTGCCTTGGTAATGGATACACATTTATGCATGCAAAATAATACTGCAACTACACCCTGTGCTGCTCTCCACTTATTAAATCCAGGGCAGATTTATGGTAACAATATAATAAACACCTTAAAGGTTATCCAAGATATGAGTCATGAGAACGGCACTTAATGACTTAGATATCTGAGTGTGTGTGTGAGAAATGAGAGTAACATTGTTGTTGATTCAGAAAACAGCGGACATTGTCTTGGTTGGGTTGAACATGACGGAGTGCATGACATTTAGACATCTGGTTCTGCGTGAGAAAACAAGAACCTGTGATCAGTGATGTAAAGACTTCTCACTGCTGTATTTATTCCAACTAAACACATTTTTAAGGCCTGAAGATGAGTTATGACTCACATATCAAAGCTATTTTGGCAGGACCAATCATCAAATGCTAATTTGTTTTGTTTGTTGCAATTACCTCTTCCTTTATTGCAGTTCCTTTATAGCTTAAGGTCATTCTTGATCTCTCTCTCTCTTTTTTCTCCCTGCCTAGATGTGGATGAGTGTGAGCTGAACCCAAACATCTGTCTGAGTGGGAACTGTGAGAACACAAAGGGATCCTTCATATGTCACTGTGACCTGGGCTACTCTGTACGCAAGGGCACCACAGGCTGCACAGGTGAGCTTGATGCAAATACAAGCACACAGCAAATGTTGTTACATGAATCAATATAGTGAAAGAACCTGATGGTGGCTTTAAAGGATCATACCGGTGGTGTTTGTATGTTTGAACCCAATAAATACTGTATATATGTTACATGACTGCCAACCATTTAAAAGAAAAAAATAGTACTGCTGCAACTGGAAATTTTAGAATTGTTTTTCCTACCAGTCAGACTGCCATTGGTTTCAGTTCATTCCGGTACTACAAAACTCAGCTTGTAGAGACTTGAAACGTTGCTCATCACGTAATCCATCACAGCAAGCAACACGCTGTTATTATTTTTGTCGAAGTTACTTAATGTACCCGATCCAACACAGAGCTACACGGAGGAAAATGTATGTCTCCACCAGGGAATCTAGTCCCAGGAGAAAACTTCTTTTATAAGAGAAATTAAAACAGTTGTGCCTTCTATATGTGAAGGTGCATGTTAGCAGGTCAAGTATTGAATTTTATGCTGGGTGTATCAACTGAACATTTGACTTAGAAAGATTAGGGGATTTGGCAAAACAACACGAAAACTAAAATATGACTTTATGCTTTGAAAAAAGGTTGGCAGTACTGTAATTCGTATGCGGGTTGTGTTTATTGGGCTCAAACATGCAAAGCCACCAGAATGGTCCTTTAACATTTATAACATCAGAAGTCCAATAAAATGTTAAAATATAATAAAATGAAATACAATAGCAAATTAGTACCAAATTTCATAAAGGAAGTAAAAGTGCAGGAGAGGAAATAATAAACAACAGAACATCCTCTCAAAATAAAACAGAAAGTCCTGTCAATGGAAAAACGTGGACAGGAGTGTGAGGACAGTGAGTCAGTAAATTACTTCTGATTATGAGATTACGATTGTGAAACTGAAGTGTGTGTGTGTTTGCGTATGTGTGTGTGCGTGAAGCAAGGAGTCGGAGAGAGGGAGAAGTGAGAAATGAGAGAGGATGCAAGGAGAATGTTTAACTAACCAGAAGCAGGTCTAACCTTACGCACAAGCACCCTGATGCAAGGGCTTCTGTCTGAGCTGATGAGAAACACACACACACACACACACACACGCATACACACATTCAAACACATGACTAGCAGCAGAAGCAATGAGATCATTATCTCCTGTCAGACGTATGCATCACATTGCAACTTTTGTTTATTCCTCTGTTGCTCTTTTGTTACGGTCAGTTAAACATTACGTGATGTTTGGAGGAGTGCTGCAGCACGTAATCACCTGTAACAGCTCCAGAATACATAAATACAAGTCAGTTCGGTGATTAGACTGCTTTGCTAGACTTAAGCCTGATTTATAAGGACGCTTGGAAGTTTGGGATTCAAGACTAGTCAAGAGTTTGGCCAAAGATCTTATCCGGCTTCGTGACAGAGATCAAAATAAGTCCGCCACACAGTCAACAGCAGCTCAACTTCATTCAGACGCAAATAAACAGGTCTGTCTGAAGTGTGATCCTGATATCACCCTCCACCTGCACACAAGAGTGCTCACACTGTCACTCTAATCCCATTAAAATGTGCATACAGTATTTTCCTTGTTTTGAGAAAGCTGGAGTTGCAGCTAAGCAGCCAGTTCTGATTCACAGGTTTGGAATTTCAGGCTCTAATTCCTCTCAGGCAAGCAGGAAGTCTTGTTATAGAGAATGGGACAAACCTGCTACTCTTTCAGAATGGATCTCCCTCTTGTATATTCAGACATTATAAAGATGCCTGAGAAATTGTCTAATTAACTGATGCAACCCTGTTGGTATGTTTGAGTCGTGAAGATGAAGATATAAAGGTTTTTTGCATGTGTGTGTGTTAACGACTGAATTCTGAACCTTAGCTTTGATCCAGCTGCTGATGAAGGTCCCACAAAGATTATTTCTCTTTTGTATTCCATAATATTGGGGACCCAAGGGCAGAGTGTGAATATGTATATTCACATTTTTGCATATTTGTGTGTAGGAAATGGGTGGAGATATATTTGTGGAGCATGCAATTTACAAGCCTGGGAGTGTCTTTGCTTTTGACGAGAGAGAGAGAGAGAGAGAGAGAGAGAGAGAGAGAGAGAGAGAGAGAGAGAGAGAGAGAGTAAATTGAGTTTAAGGGGTTAAACGATCCAACATCCAATTGTATGAGTTAATTGATTCTTCTGGTTTTAAAGCCAGCATTGAAAAGTAACTAAGTACATTTACTGTACACATTACTTGAGTATTTCCATTTTAAGAGACTTTGTAGTTTTACTCAACACATTTGAAAAGGAAATATTGTGCTTTTTACTCCAACACTCCATTTATCGGATGGCTGTATTTGCTAGGCTAGTTTGCAAATTCATTCAAAATAAATTCACAAAATATTGCTGTTTTTGGGGTTAACGGTTTTTCGCCAATCCACTCTCCAAACTGCCTAACAGCTTTTAGCCATTATCTGTTAGAGAATTTATTAAATTGGAATTCATCTCACAACTGATCAAAAGCAGATAAAAAAAAAATCAGATCCAAAGCAGGAAAATCCCCAAACTCAACCGCAACAGGGTTATCTAAAATGTCAAGGTTTCTTTTATTTCATCTTATTGCTAGTACTTATTTAGTTTTAAGTAAACATGTAAAACTTTGTAATGGAGTATTTTTCCTTTGTGGCATTGTACTTTTACTTACTGTAAGTGAAGGATTTTAGTACTTCTTCCACTGCTGATGATAGCATGTCAGCATGTAGCAGCAAGTCTGGAAGGCAGCCATACTGGCAGATAGACACACTACAGTGAGACAGGCAAGCAGACAGGTAGACACGTGTAATTTCTCCACTATCCCTTTTCATCCTTTTTTTGCCCTTCATCTGTCAGACATTAGCTCGGTTAAATCAAACCTTTTCTTTGACACCAGCTGCAACCGCTGACACACTTTTCGCATGCAACAACTCCTGTTTGCGTTTAACATTTCCACATGAGAATGTGTGTGTTTGTTCTCCCCTCTCTGTCATCAAAGGCTTGTGGAAATGATCTTTAATTCTGTCTGTAATCCAGAGAGATTCGTTTGCTCCCAGCCCTCATATTAACCCCATCATCAAATGTAGGGTAAATATACTGCACCCTCTTGTCAGGAAGACTGTAAACCAGCAGTGCTAATCTCTAATTCACAGCGTTTTTCAATTACTACCCTCACCAAGGCAGACGCACAGACAGGAGTGTGTCCCATTGGCTGATAAATCCTAACTCTTAATTGAGTTGATGTCATGGCTTCCCTTGATGTGCAGACACACACGCACACGCTGTCAAACACTCGGGAACCCAGTCAGGTATTGTGTTAATCAGAGTGTTTCGCATTGTTTTTGCTCAAAGTAGCAGTCGTCATTGTTTTAGCCCCATACAATAATTTTCCCCTTATGCCATGTTGGTTTGATCATGTCAAAGTCTGGCATTGCCTGTGATCAGATTAGCCACCTGTGGGACAAGAGCTGGAGAGCCACACTTGCAGTGTGTCGTTTGCGTCATTGCCCAAGTCTTTGCATGGAGATCCCTATTGTTACACCCTAGAGGATGTCAACAGTCGGGAGTATGGGTGGAGGAGACTTTAGTGAAAGCCATTTGATTGTTCTCATTAATTTCTCTCATTTATTTAAGTCAAAGGCCATATTAGAAAAGGCTAGTGCATTTAGAGAAGTATTTTATAAGGTCACTTTATAAATGTTCCAGTGTTTCATCCCTTGGCAAAGATGCAGTTATAATAGTTTTGTAATGAAAGAATGTTTGTTTACTTGAGCTGGAACAAGATTGTGCTGCACTATTTTAGAAGTCGCATTTGGGAAACAGCAAATTTCCAAGTAGTAGCAGTTCTGTGACAGGCTGTTGGTAAAATCTCATATGAGAGGTGTGGCATGTGTGGATCTGTAATTGAAAAAGGAACATTTTCCCTAAATTAACCACAAAAATGCCAGATGGAGCAGACAGAACAAGGCTTTAGTGTTAGGATATTGTTCTCCCTCTTGGCTTTTTATAGCTCTCTGGACACACTTGCGCAATGAAAATCCAAAGACTAGGTTTACTCATTAAACCTCTGCAAGAAGGCTGTTAACATCAAAGATCACGAGAATGTTTTGCTTCCTCTCCAGATGAAGACAGTGAGCCAGATAAAGATTTATTTCTGTCATCCCCTCCTGCTGTCTTTACACAACGCAAACCAAGCATCAACTGACTCCACATTGCCAAGCTGGAATGAGAATACAGACCCAAATCATCAGACCATCAGAGCAGTGTCTCTTTTTCTTTGCGTGGACTCCTGTTTATTTTCTCTTTGTCAGATATCAATGAGTGTGAGATTGGAGCCCATAACTGTGACAGACATGCAACCTGCACCAATACAGCCGGCAGCTTCAAATGCAGCTGTGCTCCAGGATGGATTGGCAACGGCCTCAAATGCACAGGTAAGTTAAAGGAATGGTAATCAAGTATTTCTCTGCATTAACAATAGGAAGGAATAGAGACAATGACATTTTCTTATATATTTCTTATATTTTTTCTCGGGGTGAGTTTCATGATGTGCTGATGTTTTGAAACAACTTCAGCTTAATTTGCTTACTGAAAACAGATTCCAACTAACACACGAGTGACGATGCATTTCCTGTGTTTGGATTTGTCGTGTTTCAGACCTGGACGAGTGCTCCAACGGAACTCACATGTGCAGCAACAACGCTGACTGCATGAACACCATGGGCTCTTATCGCTGCTTGTGCAAGGATGGATTCTCTGGAGATGGATTCTTCTGCTCAGGTCACACTCACACTCTTTATCACACACCAAAAGCCTAAAGCCTATTTTTGTCTTTTACTAGACACATGAATTGGTACCATTCTCTAATACGCCATACTTTATAAAGCAAAAGCACTTGATGGCTTTATTAATGGTCAGAAAAAGATCTGATCATGCTTCATAGATTATTAAGTAACTTGGGTTGCCAAGTTGTAAAAAATCCTTTTGGCTGGTGTTTATCCTCCTTCATTAGTTACTCCTGACCTTTTAATGACTTGTGGCTCACTAATATTTACAGATGCAGACTAATCCCTCATTACTGCAGTTATAAATGTTAGCAAATAATTAATAAAAGATAAAAGGAAGTTTTGCTGGAAAAGGATATACACCATAATTCTCTCTCTCTCTCTCTCTCTCTCTCTCTTTGTGTGTGTGTGTGTGTGTGTGTGTGTGNTCTCTCTCTCTCTCTCTCTCTCTCTCTCTCTCTCTTTGTGTGTGTGTGTGTGTGTGTGTGTGTGTATTATCATCACTACAGACACTGATGAGTGTGCAGAGAACAGCAACCTGTGTGACAATGGCCACTGTCTGAACCTGCCGGGGGGTTACCGCTGCGAATGTGACATGGGCTTCATCCCCACTGCTGACGGCAAGGCCTGCGAGGGTAAGCTTCACTATTCCTCGCACGAGTCGCACCCCAGCAGATACACAGCTCAAGCTTTTTGTTTGGAACAGGCCATGTGTATGCGTCTTTAATCATCTGAGCCAGTGTTTTAGCATATAAAGTAAGCTAATTATGACTAGAATGAAATTCTGCAGACATAAAATACTGCAGTAACTAGCATGACCTGGATGACATGCTTGCATGCCAGATAATTTTAGGATATTACATTCATCACCTCTTAAACAGAATACATTAATAATTAAAATATTAAGGTAATATAAGTGTGCATGTAGACATAGTCCATTGAGGGAATCTCATCTGAGATTCTGTACTCATGTTCCGTGTGCAGTGCATCATAACCAAATTATCATATTTATGAATGGATACACACACCAGTTTGATTCATACTTTGAGTGATAATGCAGTGCTGGATTCACATGAATGAGCAGATTGGCCTCATTGTGCTGATGTGTCAGACATCTTGAAACTACCTGCTCTGCTCTGCTGTGCCTGCCTGCCTCAACTCAGGCAGGACCGGACGTTAACGACTTGTGCAGAGCCTAATGATGTGGAAGAGCACAATTGCATAACCTTGGCAGCTTATCTAATAGTGTGTGTGTATGTGTGTGTGTGTGCGTCTGGATATGTCTGGATGTGTTTGCCCCAGAACTGTCATTCTTTAGCAGAGGTGAGCAGCCTTCACTTCTTATTGTTGGCTGCCAGTTTTCCACCTCTATCTCATGATCCCATGATCCACTAATCCCTCACNCCCCCCCTTCCTGTCTGCCTCCACATCATTCTCTGTCTCTTTTACAGACATAGACGAATGCACCTTTGCTGACATCTGTGTCAATGGACATTGCCAGAATATTCCAGGACTTTTTAGATGTGAATGTAACATCGGGTATGAACTAGACCGGAGTGGAGGCAACTGTACAGGTAACACTATTTTATGCCTCAGTGAAAGTACAGAAATGTGAAAAAAGTTTAATGATTCATCTCCCCTGAGATAAAAATGAACTTGCTGCTCCTTTCCTTCCTGTCATGTCTGATTAGGATTTACTAGTGAAAATATGAACAATGCTCAATGCTTGGAAAATGTCCTCTTTCAAGACCTCCTACTTTCTCTCCTTTCTCAGATGTCAATGAATGTGCAGACCCCACCATCTGTATCAATGGAGTGTGTGTCAACATCCCTGGAAGCTACCACTGTAACTGCCCACCAGACTTTGAACTGAATCCCACCCGGGTGGGCTGTGTCGGTGAGAAACAACAAGCTATGCATTGCCAACATTTTTAGGTTTATTTACAGCCGATTGTGACAGAAAGATAAAGCACACGTCACTTTGTTTTGGCTACCTGTGTGTATGCAGACACTCGTTCTGGAAGCTGCTTTCTGGATGTTCGTCTTCGAGGAGATGCATCAGAGAACTTGGACTGCTCCAATGAGATTGGAGTTGGTGTATCCAAGGCATCCTGCTGCTGCTCCCTGGGCCAGGGCTGGGGAAATCCATGTGAATCATGCCCGGATGTCAACTCAAGTGAGTGAAACTATAGTTGTTAGCAACCACCTGGGAGACTCTGCGTATATTATGCATGCGTTTAAACCAGATACGTACACACAGAGGTGGCACAACACCTCTAGTAGCCAGATTGGAGGTTCACCAGCTTTTGGAAATAACAGATAATGGAATTCTATGTGAGCGGAATTCAGTTCACACTTTACACTGAAGGTTTGCAGCTCATGAAAACGTTTGAGAACATCTGATAGCATCTACCTGACGCAACATTTTAAGTGTTGACGTCTGTTCCATGTTTTCTAGGTACAAATCATTTTATCATTTATATATCTGAAAACATTTGTAAATAGATTATCTTATTTGTTAGCTAAGCACAACATTAGGTCCACTTTTTTTGCCACTTTGCATTTGTTAAGTGATTAGATGAGAAAACTTAATTTAGAAACAATTCCACCTTTTCAGACCCTCTCCCCCACATATGCACTTAGTAGAACATACACCAATAGCAATGTCTAGCAAAGAGGTACTGTAGTTCATCGCCATGTGAAATACTATATAACATCTTAAAATCAAGAATTTTCAACCTCTGCGGCTGAATTGTCACTCTTATAATACGATCGTCCATCACAAAATTGCTAAAATAGAAAGGTCGGTGTCTGTGAAAGGTCTTGAAGTTTCAGTGGACAGGGAGTTTCTTCTGAAACAGGCTGAAAAGTGTCAGCGGCTTTAATCAACAGCTAAGAATTGTTTTATGACATGGGGCGCAGGCCAAATCTTATCTATTTCTTCTTAAATATTGTTTCCTCTACAACAGGAAAATGACAAATAAGGAAGTTATTCATAAATGCAAATTGTTCTTTGCTTCTCTTGAGTCCCCAAAGTGATAGCCTTGAAATCCTTGAGGTTTTAAGTTTGTCCATTTGTTTTACCAGTATAGAACTCAGACCTGATTAGCCTACATACAGGCCACAACAGCCTGCTCATTAAGTGTGTGTTCGCTGTAATTGTTGGTGCTGGTAAAAAAATAAGACAGCTTCATGGAATGTCTTTGGAAATTGCCAACAGATGGTACAAAAATTACAAAGAATGAGTCATCCTTTTCATTGGAAGGAAATGGTTTGTTCTGTGACAATAACAAAACCTTTTTCTTTTCACTTTGTAATTCCAAGTAGTTGCAGTCATGTCTGGTCTGCGAGACACTCTGGATCACTCTGAGATGATTGATCAGAAAAAGCAGCACAGAGAAACCATTTAGTGATCAGGGATGTCTATTTCAAGCACTTGTCCAGTGACCCTGGGCATCTTACATATTATGACCGCTGAACCCTGCAATAAATTTAGTATGACTGTAATTTGTTTATTGTCTTATGGCTTCCTGTTTAATGTAATGTGGTGGTCTTTTCTATGTTATAGCGGATTACAAGACCTTGTGTCCTGGAGGAGAAGGCTTCAGGCCAAACCCCATCACTGTCATCCTAGAAGGTCAGACAACATCATGCTTGTTGTTTTGTGTGTTTGTGTGTGTTCCTGCACACTTTCCTCACACCAGTTTCCCTCTCTTTCAAGCATAAACACGCACAGACAGACACACATAGACACATAACATACACCCACATTGCCACTGACTTCTTCTGTTCTCTCTTTGGTAGACATCAATGAGTGCCAGGAGCTGCCAGGCTTGTGCCAGGGCGGACAATGCATCAACACTTTTGGCAGCTTCCAGTGTGAATGTCCAAAAGGCTACGCCCTCAACGCAGATACCAGAGTGTGTGAAGGTATCATCTGTACACATGCATCTCTGTGCAGCCTGTATCACCACCACCACACAAACACACACAGGTGACCTGTTCCTCTCTAGCTTTTGCCCTGGGATGTTTTTGTGGGGAGGAAATTGACTCCAGCCGTTGTGGCCTTCGTTCACAGAGGACACATGGGGAAAGAAGAAAAAGCAATGAGAGGGAAAAGACAGAAATATTGGAGCTGTTTCTGCAGTAGTCAACGCTGCAGCTCAGCTGTGCATCTGCTCTAGTTCATCTCTAATGCTAACCCAGCAAAGCGCAGGCGGGATGATGAGACAGCTGAGTTCCGAACTGTATCCAGATATGTGAGACTCTGATGTGGTCAGACTTCTCCTCAGAGAAGTACACTGAGTCCCCTGCAGACAGGCCAGAGATGACAAGGAGGAAGAGAGAGAGGGAGGGCAGACAAATGAGAAAAGTGCTTAGAAAGGAGAAACAGGAACAGAGAGGAGATGATGAAAAAGAGGAGTGGATAGATTATGGCTGGTGGCGTTTTAATTAGGCTGGAGAACAAAAGCTGGAGTCTGTTTGTCAAGTCCAGGGCTGCGTATCTGCTATCTCCTTTGAGTCAACAGTTCAGCTGTCAGCTGGGCTGGACGGCAGGCACTCTGTTAGCGATTAGTAGAGAAAGGTTTTAAGTGCAGAAATAGGAAAAAGGGATGTTAACGTTGTGACTGGTATAAGGCAATACAAAATCCTAGAAGGAGAAAAGAGTGAGGGACAAGAAAGTTATCAAGTGATCAAATTATTTTTAGATTAGCTTTCATTTTAAAGTGTTTCAATTTTACTTGCATTTTTCCAGCAGTGGGGTTAATTTTTTTTTCTTGTCTGTGTGTGTAGATGTAAATGAGTGTGAACGGCCTGGTATTTGCGGCCCAGGCACGTGCTACAACACCATTGGGAACTACACCTGTATCTGCCCTGTGGACTACATGCAGGTCAATGGAGGGAACAACTGCATGGGTAGGTCTCAATGCTGCACCCTGCTGCACCCTCTATCAGTCACAAAAGGGTGGTGCTGGCCTGCAATGATATTCTGTTCTCCTTCTCTCTCTCTCTCTCTCTCTCTCTCTCTCTCTCTCTCACTCACTCACAAAGACATGAGGAAGAGCTACTGTTATAGGAACTTTTACTCCGACAATGGAACATGTGATGGAGAGTTGACCTTTAATATGACCAAAAAGATGTGCTGCTGTTCCTACAACATTGGCCGTGCATGGAACAAACCTTGTGAACGGTGCCCTGTGCCCAGCACTGGTGAGCTCACACACACACACACACACACACGGAAAAAATTGGGAATAAAGTTAAGTAGCTTTTCTAAACTCAAGTTTTACGTCCACTCAGAGGATTTTTCAACGCTATGCGGCAGTGAGAGACCAGGATATTACATTGACATCTACACCGGACAGGTCATCGGTAAGATTTTCTTAAGAACTGCTATTTAAAAGTGTCTGACAGAAATTAAGGTTTGCTTCATATCATGTCTTCTGCTCTCTCTCTCCATTCCTCATGCCTTAGACATTGACGAGTGCAGAGAAATCGCAGGAATGTGTGAGAACGGAGTGTGCATCAACATGATTGGCAGCTTCAGATGCGAGTGCCCAATAGGCTTCATCTACAATGACAAGCTGCTGATTTGTGAAGGTAAGGCCTTCATACTGCTGAAGTTCTCCCTCACTGTCAAGGTTTATTAAGTGTGATCACGGTGTGTTTTATCCTTAGCTTACACTGTCTATAATATAAACTCTGCCACTGTCCCTTTGTTAGACATTGATGAGTGTCAGAACGGACCTGTGTGCCAGCAGAATGCAGCCTGTCTGAACATGCCAGGAAGTTACCGCTGTGAGTGTAAACCAGGATATCGCTTCATGCCGACTGGACAGTGTCTGGGTAAGAGATCTGATATGGCTTACAAAGAGGTATCAACACTCAGGAGTAAAGTTTAGTAACAAAGAACTTGGTTATTTGAGAAACTGATGAATGTGCAGAATGCTAAAGCAGAGTTTAATTGTTCAGATAGCCTATAATGGTTCAGTCAACCCCTAATGACAGTGCAGATTATCCAGGTTTTGTCGGAACATGAAGCAGGATCAGAGGAAGCAGCCAAACGTCTGTTTTCTATGCTGCTGCTGACGTTTCTGGGTTTTTCCTGTAGCCTGATGCTGTCATGCCTCCTTAAGCTATCACAACAAACTCAATTACATGAAATTTGTTGATTTGCACATTCCTGGAGGTTGTCATGCCAAAGATAAAGTACCAGAGGCAACAGTTTGATAAAAGGACGGGTTGCAGTGATTGACTATTTATTAAAGGGGACAAACTATGCTTTTTGTTATTTTACCTCATTTTTATAACATCATATAGTTGAAAGTATGTACTATCAAAAGCTAAAAACGTTAGGTTCATACCATTAGAAATGCATCCCCATAGGTCCTGAAAGCTTCATTTTTGATTAGTCCTTAACTTTTCTAACATGTTTATGTCAGCAAGTAACACACATGAATTTACTCACCTACACACCCGGTTAGACAAGTATGAGTTTCATAGTTTCACATCCATCCATGTTTCACAGTCTATGGATGTTGCTGGCTCAGGTCTGACTCAGCTGGTCAGTAAAACGCAGCAGGCTTTTCAGGAGTGAAAGGGACAGTACCTAAAATGGCATGTTTTCACTCAGTGTGCACAGTGGTGCTGCAGCAAGAATGAGTAGAAGTGAATCAGTGTGTTTCTTGCGCATGGCAAAAGTGTCAGAATAGACCCTAAAATTAAAATAAGAACATGAATGTCTGTATAATATGTTCCCTTTAAAAATCAGCGATAGTAACATTACTGCATGAATGAAACGTTTATTTTGAACCAACATCCTGTTTTGCTTCCTGCTTTGTGATTTGAAGAACAGAGGAACTGAAAGGTGTGGCTGGACACTGAATGACTTTCCACATATGACTGAAATGCACTACAGAAATTCTAAAACAGCCAACAGCGTGAATTTCAATGTTAAAAAAAAACTGTTTCATTTTAATTAGTTAATAATAACGATTAAATATTATTCTTCTCTCATGGAAAACAGTTATGGGCAGTATCCAATGATGCAACTGACCTTTACACTGTGTGACACTTGTTTTTGTCCCTATTCAGACCGTAACGAATGCAATGAGAACCCTGGTGTCTGCAATCCTGGACAATGCATCGACACATTAGGAAGCTACCGCTGCATCTGCCCCAACGGCTTCAAAACAACACGAGACCAGTCAATGTGTGTTGGTAAGTTGGATTGGGTGCTACCAGCTCTTGTTGGTTTTTGACACAAAGTTTCAACATTGTTATTCCGCTAAGTGAACACTTTAAACTCTGACACTGTTCTGTACTTTCAGATGTGGACGAGTGTGAGAGACAACCCTGTGGCAATGGAACCTGCAAGAACACAGTAGGCTCCTACAATTGCCTCTGCTATCCCGGCTTCCAGAACTCGCACAACAGTGACTGCATAGGTGTGTATGTGTGTGCAAAAAGTGGCGGAATACAAGGGTGTGAATGTGCATTTGCAAAAGAGACAGATTTTTTTACATGGCGTGCTGCTGTGTTTGTGTGTTGATCAGACGTTGATGAGTGTGCGACGCAGAGGGGTTTGTGTCGGAATGGGCAGTGTGTGAACACCATCGGCGCCTTCCTCTGTGTGTGTCATGACGGCTACGAACTCACTTTAGACGGCAGGCTGTGCACAGGTAAGAAACTGCCTTCTTGCATAGATTTTGTTTTTTTATTTTTTGTTTGTGTTTCTGTTAGTTAAGAGGATATTTCAAAAAATTCCTATCAGATTTCAATGAAATTTGGTGAAAGGTTAGGCCATGGAGCAAGAAAGAATTAATGAGTTTTTGGTGCAGATAACACCATGATTTGGTCATTTATGAAGCAATTTGTTTTACAAATGGGAAACACCGAGGCAACTGCAAAATAATTTCCTCTGCAAGTTTCATCCAATTTTCACCAACTTTGGTACAGAACTTATTTGGAAGAGCCTGGAAAAAATTATTATTATTATTAGTAGTAGTAGTAGTAGTAGTAGTAGTAGTAGTAGTAGTAGTAGTATTTTAAATATACTGTTTTAATTATTGTAGGTGTGGTCTATATAACATGTAATACCAGAACATATTGTAACCAGATTCTGCTCACACCTGCACGTCAACTCTGAGTGATCCTGCAAAAATTGGATGGCATTTGGCCCGTAAGAAGTGCTATAACAACACGATCAATTTAAAAGGCCATAACCGGTGACTCACTTAAGATTTTGCAAAATGCAGCCTTGCACAAAATCATAATATTCCCTGAGAGGATTTAGTTATTCTACAAACAGCATAATTGTTTGTAATGTGGGTATATTTTAACACAGATCCAGATCCAGATTAAAGACTTATAAAAAAATTTTCTATTATTGAAATATCAGCGATAGAACTAAAGGTCTGCTCAGCTTTGGCAATCTCTGGTGTGTGCTGTGTATTTATTAATGTTATTTGTATATTAGAAATTTATCCCTGGTGTGCCTACTTTCTCAGATATCAATGAGTGTGCGGTGAACCCTGGGACATGCGGTGCAGGGACTTGTGTGAATCTGGATGGTTCTTACAGGTGCATCTGCCCACCTGGTTACTATCTCCATGAGGAAACTTGTGAAGGTACAGCAGCCTGCAGACACACACGTGCAAAAATCACAGCTTGGACCAGCTCTGATAAAGTTTTAAAAAAATTGCCTCCTCCTTTTCAATTGTGCATCTGCTACAGAATGCCCACCTTCTCCCTTTCACATGTGGGAGTGGGCCCAAACCAGAACACTTGGATTGTTTATACACTGGGGCTGATGAAAAGATATTCGGCAGACTTCAACACATTCCTGCTTTTGCGTTCTGTTCCTGGAAGCAGGAAGGAAAAGCAATGAGTTCTCAGCTGGTCATTGTGATGCATGAACATGTGACACAGAGGCTATTCTAGATAATACTTCATCCCATTAGCCGTTAGGGAGGTTACATTCAGAATGTACTTGTACTTGTAATTGATACTTTTGGTGCCTTTGTTTCAGACATTGATGAGTGCTCCCAGTCACCTGAAATCTGTTTGTTTGGAACTTGCTCCAACACTGAGGGAAGCTTCACCTGCTTGTGTCCTGAAGGCTTCAAACTCGCCACCTCAGGACGAAGATGTGTAGGTGAGTGTGCGCGGCAGGGAGAAAAAGGAAATGAGAGGCCATAAACCTATCTTATGCATCAAGGTGAAAGAACAAACTGTATCTACTGTAAATACCGGTGTATCTGTTAGTCTCTTCCTGAGTGCTAGAGGAGACTAAGCAGCAGTCTGCGGCGATTTCCTGCTCTCTCAACATAGCACAGTGTGTTCCAGCTTGTTCTGCTGCTGCTGCTTCAACAAGGCCAAGGGTGGCTCTGAACAGATCATTTTTCCATTTCCTCACGTGTTTATGTGTGTGTGTGTGTGTCTGTGTGTGCGTGCTTGTGTTTTTAGGCTGGGCGGGGGTNCGTGTTTATGTGTGTGTGTGTGTGTCTGTGTGTGCGTGCTTGTGTTTTTAGGCTGGGCGGGGGTGCACTCAGTCCTCTGTTAGGGAGTTCCCCCTCCAAAGACTGAAATGATGATATCATCAGTTCAATGAGGCAGTTTACAGTTTGCATTTCACTTTTCTCTCCAACAACGGAGACGGGGTGGGGGTAATGGCTGCTTGACGGAGGGACGGGGAAATAAACAGGAGGGGCTGGGTGGAGAATGAGCAACATGGGCAATAAAAAAGATCAAGGTTTTTTGACAAGAAGGACAAACCCTGGCCCAATGAGAAAAGAGTTTTTGTTTTTTTTTTTGAAAACTAAGATTTAAGAAAGGANCAAGGTTTTTTGACAAGAAGGACAAACCCTGGCCCAATGAGAAAAGAGTTTTTGTTTTTTTTTTGAAAACTAAGATTTAAGAAAGGAGTGAATATGGTGGAATTAACACCAGCTAGATTTTCCTAAAAGCCCAACTTGACGCGCCTGTCTACAGGCTCCCTGGTTTCCTGTGGCGTCTTCATGGCAGGAGCCTGTGATGTGCAGCAGGTCATCAGGCAGAATGATATACACCTAGTCTGATTGATTAGTTTTATAAGTTGGTGTCGGACCATCTCTCTCCCCCGCCCCTCTGGCAGACAGCTTTGGTTTGGTTGTCTTTTGCTGCATTCGACGGACCTCAAAACTCAGATTTTTCCCACTGCTTACTTGGAAAAATGCGTTGAAATGGCAGTTGAAGTCGGAGCTCCGACTGGGAAACTCAGACTAAAATCATCTTCCCCGACTTTATGAGTATGACGTCACTCAACATGTCAGCGCCCGTGGAAGTGAGCTTTATGAATGGAAATTATCAGCTAACAGGCAAATAAAGTATTTTTTTTTATGTGACATTGAAATAAAAAGGTCAAAATATATCGCCAAGTTAACTATCTACAGTGTATAAGAATNTTATGTGACATTGAAATAAAAAGGTCAAAATATATCGCCAAGTTAACTATCTACAGTGTATAAGAATTGTTTGCCATTGTTATGTAAGTGTAAAGCATTTCAGAATATTACTTCTCTGCACAAATGTTTAATACTGTGATTAATATCATTGTAAAATAATACAACCAAACAGTCCTGTAATCTAATTTTACTTTAGTTAGCATTTATTACTAAGTTTATTTACTCTTACAGTATTTGTTGGTGTTCAGCCATGCTTTTTTTGTTTACATTTGGCTGGAAAGGTTTGAGGTCGAAAGTTGGAAATTCCGACAGGGAAAAATCTGACTTCCGAGGTAGCTCGAAGGCAGCATTTGTTTCCCTTAGATATTCTGTCACTTGCATTAATTTAATGTTTTTTTAGTTGTATAAAATGAATTATTTAAATCTTGCAACTCATTTGTGACCTCCCTCCTTATTAGAACCTTGAGCCAGTTCGTGACATCAGTAACATGAAAACATAATATCAATAAAACCCTAAACACGTGTTCTTCTCCTTACATCACACAAAATTTGAGAAAAATCAAAATATTCAAACCATATTCTACAATTGATGAGAAAACAACGACTAAATCGTTGTTTTCTCATCAATCTACTCAAAGTACTGATGAAGAAAAAAAAAAGAAAAAGATTTTTTTTTTTGATTTATAAAAAATAATTACACAATAATTACAAATTGAACTCAGATGCGTCCTGTTTCCATTGGTCATCCTTGAGATGTTTCTACAGCTTGATTGATGAGGCCACCTGTGGTAAATTCAGTTGATTGGAAATGATTTGGAAAGGCACAGAAGAGTCCAGGCTGACCATGTGTGTCAGAGCACAAACCAGACCAAGAGGTCAAATTGTCTATAGATCAGACACAGATCTGGGGAAAGGTGGGAAATTTCTGTAGCTTTAAAGGTCCTACAGAGAACAGGGGCTTCAATTGTTCTTCAAAAGAAAAAGTTTGGGACCAAGACTCGTGCTGGCGCTGGCTGTCCATCCAAATTGAGCAAACAAGGAGAAGGGCTATAGTCAGGGAGGTAACTAAGGCAGAGAACAACAGGAGAAGATCCCAAATCTAGTGTGCCAAGTTTGTAGCATCGTACCCAATGAAGACATGAGGATGTTAGCGCTGCTGTAATAAGTTTGGAAAGATTTCTCAGTTTTCTAATACTGTAATGTATCAAAATGAGGAAAATACACAGCAATTTGATACTTCCTGAATGAACCATATTTGTCATAGTGTGAAATAAATCAGTGCTTCTCAACAAAGATCTAAAAACATCAGAACTGAGTGTAAATACAACAGAACTCCACATCTAGACTTAAACATCTTTTCTCTAGAACTGAGATATGTTGGTAAAAGACTAAATTTTATATAGACATTTACAAGCAAAGATCACAGTTACACACACACACACACACACACACACACACTTGCACAGCAGTTGTGGACAGAGCAAGATGAATCTCTTTTTCGGAAAGGCTGACAAATCAGTTTCATGGAGGAAAGTAACATGACGCTCTTTGACACTCATAGTACCAGGTGTTCATGTGTGTGATCTTTGCCTAAGCCAGGTGTGTGTGCATGTGTGCGTATGATCTATGGTGGTTAGAAAGCTTATTTGTATTGAGCTCAGTGAAGGCCAGCGTTAGCAGGAGAGGGCGACCATATGCTTCTCATTACAAGGCAGCGCTTTATGCCAGGAAGAACAAAAACCCTGAGAGAGAGAGAGAGAGAGACTGGCAAACACCAATCACTTGCCACAGATCCATCGTAAGAAGTCATAGACTAATGCAGAGTGTTACTACTTAACAGAGACTTGATAATTTTATATTAGAGGATCAAAAGTATTATCAGAACTATAGGTCTTACTGCTCTAGTTGTTAGTAGTTAGCATATAAAATTGTATTCGCCAGCACCATCAAAATTGCTGGCGTAAGCATACTACAGTGGAGTCCAATTGGGCCACGGGAACGAGTTTAACCTTCATTTTAGGTTTTTAAATAACTGCTGGGGATTGTTGGTTAAGACAAGACTTGTTTAAAAGCCGTCTGAGACTCATATTTCGTTGACCCAAATGGACTATATCCAACAGTGCGCTCATGTCCACAATCTGACACTATATTATGCTACCTGTGTGATGATGGCGAAAACTTTGGCAATAAAGTGCAGGTTGTAAAAATTTGGGATTTTCCCTTAATTCCTCACACCTCATAATCTGATATGCCTGAAGAAAAAGTTTTTTCACATTACGTCATGTAGAATGGAGTCTCCAATAGCGCTAGTCATTCCGTAAAAGGTGGTCATTAGATCAACAAGGCTGAACATTTGTCTTGTTCTAATAATAATTATAATTTTTAAATTGATCCCGTACTCCTGTGGTGTAATTCTTCCTCTGCATTTGACCCATGCTAACTATGAGGAGAGAACTTGGAAAATCCACACAGAAAGGACGAATGCTGCCACAAGGTCTGAGCCTGAGACCCTCTTCCTGTGAGGCTAATGCTAACCACTGTACTTCCCTAAAGAGAAGAAGAGAAGAAAGTTAATTGCTTAGCTCCCAATGTCAATAAATCATTTAAAAAAATTCTTATATCTTCCACTGGATCTGCACCAGAATTGAATGGGCTCTTCCCTGGGCCATGCCCCAACTTTCCACCATGTTTCATCAAAATCAATTCAGAAATTTTTGAGTACTCTTGCTAACAAACCAACCAACAGACACAGGCGAAAACATGCCCTCCTTGGCAGAGATAATGAAATTGAACATGTTGATGTCAGTCTTTTAACAGAAACTGTATTGAAATATCCATCAAACTCTCTCAAGCTAATCATGGCTGTGTCAAACTTGTGTTGAGAAAAAATGAGGGCTGTTACTTTAAAAAAAAAAAAAAAAAAGTGTAAAAACAAATAATCCCAGGATTATACTTGACGTTAACTTTGCAAACCTGTGTGCATGATGGCTGCCACACATATCCTGCATTTGTTGAAGCACCGGTTGCACAGAGACAGCGACAGAAAAGTTTATGATCGTTATGAAGAGAAGCTTAATGAACATGGCAGGATTTGTTTAATGGCTTCTCTAACCATCTCCATTGTCACCACTGTTTCTTTTGCATTTGCAAGTAAATGCTGATTGTTGTCATCTTTGTTTCTGAAAGAAGTTTTAAGATGTTCTGATGCTGACTAGGAAAAATTTATGTTTCGACCCTCACGTTGCCCTCTGCTGGATATTTACTCCTCTGGATAGATGCAAACTACATAAGTGACAATGTGAGCTACACTGCTCATGTAGCAACTGTGTGTGCAAGCCTATTCATACTTAAACCAGAATATAATCCAGGTTTTAGGGTAAAAATTCATCTTGTTTATGCACTTGCAGTGTAGTTTAAGGTAGTTCATTACATGAATTGTCTTGTGGCTTCCATTTTCATTACTTTAAGACAATTGATAGTACTGAATAAGTAGATGTTTTGCAATGGTTCTTCACCCTCTTTCTCTTCTCTGCATTCTTCCTCCTCTTTCACTTCTTTTTTCTTTTTCCCTTAGATGCCCGTGTGAGCTACTGCTATACCAAGTTTGAAAATGGGCGCTGCCTGGCTCCAAAGCCTCAGAACACCACCAAGGAACAGTGCTGCTGCAGCATCATGCCAGGTCAAGGCTGGGGAGACCCCTGTGAAATCTGCCCCAGCAAGGGACAGGGTGTGTACACACAGA
The DNA here is from genome assembly GCA_014773175.1 of Lucifuga dentata. Classification (NCBI taxonomy): domain Eukaryota; kingdom Metazoa; phylum Chordata; class Actinopteri; order Ophidiiformes; family Bythitidae; genus Lucifuga; species Lucifuga dentata. The sequence goes on from VXCM01000439.1 coordinate 172,818, forward strand.
CACACTCTGGTGTTGATCCACTGATATGCAAGCAAACACATACACACCCCAACAAAAAGACACACTATCATAGCGTAGTAGTATTGGGTCTAATCCTTTTTTTTTAATGCCTCCTGGTTGCAGAGGCTTACCCACTTCTCTGTGTCAATGTGGGATATGAACGAGGAGATGGTGACCATCCAAAGGGTTTGTTTGCATCAATCTTCAGTCTCTCATGTCTCTGTAATATTTGTGTAATTTAAGTCACTCAGCGTTGTTGTTCCTCACTTGTAGATATTGATGAATGCCTCAATAACCCTTGTGTCAATGGCCAGTGTATCAACACAGATGGCTCTTTTCGCTGTGAATGCCCCATGGGATACCGACTGGATATTCAAGGAGTCACATGTATCGGTCAGTGTACTTGTTATTTTGGTCTTCATCTCATGATGATTCTCTCTATCCTTCATGCTACATCAGTGGATCTCATTTGTGATCCTCACATACCACAGCAATGCATATTTCCCATCTGTCCCTGCTTTGCCTCACCTGATTAGCTAAATCAGGTGTGGGTAGTTGTGGAGGCATATTATGCTCTTTGTTATTTTTGCTCCTTTTTACACTGCAATATTGTAATAGAGTATGTGTTGAACATCATCAAAGCTGTCGAAAATTTGCTGTAAAGCTTGAGTTTAGGTCTTGAACTGCCCTGAAAGCTTTATTTTTGCTCAATCAACACACCACATTGAATTTATTCACCCACCTGGAAACATACACCCAGGAAATATGAAGTTAGTGAGAAAGTGTTTGGCCAGTATCCATATTTCAGTCTGTGGGTGATGCTAGTGCAGGACTGTTGCAGCTGGCCAATCAGAATAGAATGGGTTTTTTTTAGTTGAGGGCTTTAAGGAGACAGCACCCAAGATGTTTTTCTTTTTTTTTTTTTTCCTACTAATGTGGACAGTGGATCCATGTGTTTTTTGCACATTTAAGCATTGCAAAGGTTTCAAAATAGACCCCTAAATGAAAATAAGAGTATGGAAATCTGAATAATATGTCCCTTTTAAATAGCGCAGTAGCCGAAATATCATCATCATGCATTTTAACCAAATTTGCATTTCACAACTTATATTTAAGTCTATACTGTAGCATTTGTACAGAAGTCCTGGATGTTGTAATGAACTTGGGTAGGCCTGGACCTCTATGGAAATCAGACATGGTGACTTACTATCCTAAATTAATAGCTATATGATAGTAATATGTATTGTAATAAATTCAAGTAATGCATCTCTCTTGCCCACAGACACAAACGAGTGTGAAACTGGCAACCCATGCGGCAATGGCACATGCACTAATGTCATTGGAGGGTTTGAGTGTGCATGTGATGAGGGATTCGAGCCTGGCCCAATGATGACCTGTGAAGGTATCAGGAATTATGTCTAAACTCTTCGTTGCATCATGCAGTGTCCATAGTTGGATGTATTCTACTTAAGCCCTCCATTCCCTGTTCAGACATTAACGAGTGCTCCCAGAATCCTCTGCTGTGTGCCTTCCGCTGTGTTAACGTGGTGGGCTCCTATGAGTGTAAATGTCCTACGGGCTACGTGCTTCGTGAAGACAAGAGGATGTGTAAAGGTACTACCATTAGATGCCTTACTCATACATTCAGTTTTCTCAGTCAAGCTCATTTACTGGCAAGTGATGGTAGAAAATAAACTAAGGATCGCACGGAGACGAATTGCCCCTCCATAAAGTTATATAATGCACTATCTCTGTGAGATCCTCAAGGGTTGTCTGTCTCAAACATACTTAAAACACTCTCTTGAAATTGTAACTGGCCAAGTCAGTGTTTACACCTCCGCTCTGTCAGATAGCTCAGGAGCTATAGCAACGGTTGTATTTGGAGGGAAGCATAGAAGGCAGGAGGACTCTGTCAGTGTCTATAGCGTCACTGTTTACATTAGTGCTCCAAACAGACCACCAACTCTCCCACTACATGGCTATTAACACTACAGAGCTCACTGGCGGATTGGGAGGTTAGATTAAACTACAGAGTGCTGTGTTACATCATTTGAGTGCAATTGGCAGAGATGCTCGCATACGCCCATATTTTTGTTTATTTGTGTTTTCTCAGTATGTTGTCTGTCTTTCAGACCAGAATGAGTGTGAAGATGGTATAGATGACTGTGCCAGCAGAGGCATGACCTGCAAGAACCTCATTGGTACATATATGTGCATCTGTTCACCTGGATACACATGGCAGCCTGGTGGAGATGGTTGTATGGGTAAGACTACATCAAAACTTTCAGGTGCCGTGGTCGCAGTGCGGTTTTAGATTATTAAAGTGGCCTTTGTTTTGTTTTGTTTTTTTCTTTTTAAATTTTTTTTCATTTTTTTCTTTTCCTTTTTAAAAAGAAAAGAAAAAAATGAAAAAGAAAAATGAAAAAAAATGAAAAAAGAAAAAATGGAAAAAAGGAAAAAAGAAAAAAAATTAAAAAAGAAAAGAAAACTAGGAAAAAAAAAGGAAAAAGAAAAAAATGAAAAAGCAAAGTGGCCTTCCTGACTTTAAGGACAGTACTGGCAATTTACTGGCATGAGCCTATATATATACAACCTGCATACATCTTATGTTACTGACAACCATTTCCCAAAACACACTACTGGAGCATTAAATTTTAGAACTTTTTTCCCTCCACTTTCCAGGCTGCCATTGTTTTCAGTTCATTCCAGTATACTATAAAAATCAAGGATCAAGAAATCAAGAAGGTGGCTTTTACTGAGAAATTAAAATGACCATGCCTTCTACAATCATGCAAGAGATAACACACTGACCTGAATCACCTGAATATTTGATTTGAAAGATTAGGGGATTTGGCAAAAGAACAGGAAAACTAAAATACAGTTTTATGTTTTGGAAATTGTCAGTAACATAATGTGTAAGTGGGTAGTATGTACTGGGCTTAAACACGCAACATGCAACCGGTATGATCCTTCAACTTCTGATATACCTTCAATTTATTAATTTCCACATATAACAGTCCTTTGCAATGATTATTACCGTTTTATCATTATGCTACACATGTGTGTGTGTCTTTGTTAGATCTCAATGAGTGCTCAGCCAAGCCAGGCATCTGTAGGAATGGTCGCTGTGAGAATACAGTTGGAAGCTACCGCTGCAAATGTGACCAAGGATTCATTCCCAACCCTACGCAGACTGAATGTATTGGTACGTATGCTGTTTTCCACTTTCCATCTTTCTCTCTCTCTCTCTCTCTCTCTCTCTCTCTCTCTCTCTGTAGGTCTCACTATCTTTCTTAACCTCAGATGAACTTCTTACCTTTAATGTCAGAGGGCATCTGGAGCTATTGTGTTCTCACAGCCTCTTTGGGTTGGTCCCGGCTTGTTGAAAGGTGCTTCCTGCATTACAAGGTCAGCCTGTGGGAAATGATTCTATAAAGTTAAATTCACAAGGACACGCCATTTTACTGGTATCTTGCTTCTGTAATTCCACAGAATTCCATTTGAAATGAAATGTGGTGATGTCGCATAATGCAAGGAAGAGCTGTTCAAAAAGTTTTCTGAGTATTCCTGGGTAATCCAAAAAAATTCATATCTCTCTAATTAATTAAACAACTTGACATTCTTAAGATGTTTTCATGGATGAACCCCCCAAAAATATACACTGCTCTCTCTCTCTCTCTCTCTCTCTCTCTCTCTCTCTCTCTCTCTCTCTCTATGACATTATTAATGGTGGGAAGCTTTATATATCCATACTGATAAACCATTTCCCAGAAAGAAAGGGCAGATTGAATTTTTTGTTTATGTGTTTATATTCCAAGGCATTTATAGTTAAATAGTTACATTTTGCAGTGTGGAAAATTAGGCAACAAGGTGAAAAAGTAAACAGTAATTTTTAATATCATTGGGACTTTGGACAGAACTCTAATGTCTCAGTCAGAAGCAATGGTAAAAGAAATCAAAGCCTTTTCTCTATACTGCGCTGCTGGAAAGGTTCGATGTGCTGAGAAAAACTCTGTGGAGACTTTGTAAGCTCTGATTCTGGCTGGTTATCTCTCCCCTTACAGACAGTAGTGATAGAGCTGTTTGGGTTATCTACTTTTGGTTGCCTTAGAGGCCAGGACCTGTCTGGGTGGTTTGGTTTGCTTTCCTGGGCTCCACCTCTTTCTTTATTTGACTGTCTGTTTCACTCTTTCTCACATCCCTTTCTATTTCCCTCCCTCCAGATAACCGTGAGGGCTTCTGTTTCACTGAGGTTCTGACCACTCTGTGTCAGATGACCTCAAGTAACAGGAACATGGTGACCAAGTCAGAGTGTTGCTGTAATGGAGGCAGGGGTTGGGGCACCAACTGTGAGCTCTGCCCCCTCCCTGGGACCACCCAGTACAAGAAGATGTGTCCCCTGGGCCCTGGGTACACCACTGATGGAAGAGGTATCTCACACACACATTCAACTATCTGCAAATTTCCCAGAGTTAATGTTATTTTTCGAGTTAACTGCGATTGTAAGGTTTTTAAATTGATTCCCTACCTTCCAGATTGGTTCCATTCACTTCAATACAGGAAACTGTAACTGCAACTAGACCATTTTAGGCATGATGCAATGTCCAAGAGCTGAGACTCAAAAAACAAACAACAAGCAAACATAGGTGTGACTTTTATGACAGTGTATTAGACATATAAGACATATAAGACAAGAAAAAAAAAAAGAGGGGGCATTATTTCGAGTTTTTAAACTCGCAAATTTTCTAGTTTTAGCCTGTATGCTTATGATAATTCGATGATTTGTATGCTTGTGATAATTCGATGATTTTGCACAAAAAGCACAAGTATTTCTTTATTGCTAAATCCAGCGGGAAACTATAATTTAATAAGGTCATGTACTTGCAAAAAAAACCTTGCAAATTTGGGAATTTAAAAACTAAAACTAAAAAAAAAAATATATATATATATATATATATATTTTTTTTTAATGATGAATAATCATTCTTTAATTTTTCTAAAATAACTAGTGCAGTGCCTGTTTGGAGTGGGCCAGACTTTATAGTCCAGCCCGGACTATAAAGTCCGGATTATAAAGTCCTGTACTTATGGCAGGCNAGGCGCCGCAGCCTGCCGTAAGTGCCTGTGGAGCGGAGCACATGCCGCTGAGCCTGGCTGCTGTGCGGACTACTTTTTACTGGCACAACTCAGTTGGAGAACCGCTCATCCAAACAACTTCACACACGACACTGCATGTCCTTGGGACCTGAGCAATGAACCTGCCAAATTTCAACTTCATACCATGCCAGGTTCTAGAGAAATTAGTGCCATAGACAGAGATTTCTGTCTTTATAGTTCGATAATTTAATTTTTTTTAATAATAAAAAAAGGGAAAATAATGAGAACAGGAATCAAACCGCTTCACATTGTGATTATGCCTGCAGTACATGACCTTATTAAATTATACCTTTCCATTGGATTTAGCAATAAAGAAATACTTGTGCTTTTAGTGCAAAATCNTTTTTTTTTTTTTTTTTGTCTTTTATGACCCTAGTACAACGTCATAGAATTCTATCAATTTTTGCATTGTAAAATATTTTGTTTGGCAGTCAATTGTGAAATTTTGAAAGTGACTTTAATTGAATTTGACATTCCATGCTCATATCTGCTTTATCTTCACAGAAAATTTGACAAAAACAAAAGTGTTGAATTATTTACTGTGATAATGTACCTGCTGTATCTCAAGTTAGTTTCAAGTTTCTGGTAGTTGAATCCTATTTTATACTAACTGTAAAGCAACCTGAAAGGTAGGAAATCAAAGTGACTTTTGACATACTTTAGAAAATCATCAGCAGTAATACAAAGTAATTTAGAATTTTTTTTTTTTTTTGGCTCTCCCAGAATTGAAATAACACTGACATTTTGTTGAATGCGTCACTAAATGCATAGAAGATGATTTATATTTATATTTACAATTGGGGTACACAATGCAATTACTTCTAACTTCAGAAAGTCTAAAAAAAAATCCCCTAAGATATCATTATACAATACTTAGAGTGTATATTGTACTCACACGTGCAGTTGATTGGTAATTGTGCTCCGATAAGTTCACTAGCTTTTTCTACTTCTGTCCAGATATTGATGAATGTCGTGTGATGGGGAATCTATGCAAGAACGGCCAGTGCATCAATGCTTTGGGCTCCTATAGCTGCACCTGCAAGACTGGCTACACCACTGATATTAGCGGCACACAGTGTGTTGGTAAGCCTTAATTTCACCTCCAGTACTTACTTTATGGACTGCTCCTACCATTCCTGCCTCCTGTTCCCATTCCTGCTGTCTAATAAACAGTGAAACTACGTGGGTGGACTTCCCACATACTCCTCTGAAAAATGCAGCTCAAGTCTGTCTGTCTCATCATCTCCCCTTACGGAATTTCTGGCCAAAGGATCAAACTCTCTCTGTCTCTTTCTCTGTCCTTCTCTCTTTCTCTCTCTCTCCTTCTCCTCCCCCACAGATGTGGATGAGTGCATACAGGCACCAAAGCCTTGTAACTTCATCTGTAAGAACACAGAGGGAGGTTACCAATGTTCCTGCCCACGCGGATACATCCTACAGGAAGATGGGAAGAGCTGCAGAGGTGAGTCACACACACACAAACACTCATATAGACACACATATAGCAAAACAGAGCATCTGAATATTCCTAAATGGCCCATGTGTATACAAGCTAGGCTTGGTGCTTCTGAGATGAGTGTAGTGCAGTGTGGCATGCAATTTTTGCTTGACTTAGTTTCCAGGTTAGAGCTATTGTACTGCTGAGACATTTCAGCCTCTGCCAGTGTTCTGCTCATTGTCCCAAGACACGCCATTTGTGCATTAATTTGTAAATGAATGTGTATGTCTATGTCGGGCCTGTGACTGGCTGCATATGGCCACATCTCTGTTTATCAGGCTTGTTTGTGGGTCTAAACATGTGTGCTCATAGTTTTCACTTTTTTGTAATGCCTCTTTCATCTTTATTTACCATAGCTTCAGTTTTTCCCCTCTGCAGTACCCCTGTGTGTTTCTGCTGTCTGGTTCATTTGCAGTTCATTTGTAGGTCAGTAAATGTAGAAGAAATTTGACTCACAGAAAAGACCGGCTCCCCTACAATAGTACTTTTACTAAGCTTAAGACAGCTCCAACCACAATTTCTCAAGTGCTTTGAAATATCTAAAAGACTTACCAATGATTCCTTCTTTGTTATGTTAATTATAGCTGACATTATATTGCATAACTCTTCTTTTTTTTAAGATCTGGATGAGTGTTCCACTAAACAGCACAACTGTCAGTTCTTGTGTGTTAACACCATCGGTGGGTTCACCTGCAAATGTCCCCCTGGCTTCACCCAGCATCATACTGCCTGCATTGGTGAGATAAACACATGCAGAACATGGAATTAATATATAAATATACAAATGTTTGTAATTTAAATTGTGCTTTATACAACTGTCTGTGTGGACTTTCCACATACTAGGGGCTATGTAGTGGCAGGTGAAATTAGCAAATTCAGACATAACTCAAGTATCCTGAACCCTTTAGCCAATACACAGAGACATTGTTCTTTTACATTGTAATTTCTTGTAGCTTCTTGCAGCTCAGCTCATAAAAGACCCCTCACCCTTCATCTAACTTTACTATCCCTTGTTCAGAGTTAATGGACTCTGGCTGATATCACACTGATCTTATTAGGCTTGACTGGTTTGTAGTCATGGCAGCTTAGCAGTACTTTGTTATGGAACTTTACAGTGGATCACTATGACTACCACAAGTTTTTTTTCCAAACCGTAAAGCAGCTCTCATGACCTCATGTCACACCAGATGCAGTGAACCCTCTGTGTATTGTTTGAGGGTAAAGATACAGCTTCGAGGTTGGAGAGCAAGCATGTGGCGAGTTAACTCTTCTTGTTTGAGGCTCAATAAGTAAGCAAGAAATATGAATCTACGATGAGTAAATGGGTGCTGATATTCTGATGTGACCAGGATGATGACCTGAGTGATCGCAGCCAAACTGGGGTTATAATCAGACTTTATATTGTTATGTTTTATTATAGCTGAGCCTTACCTTCCTTTCTTTGCAGACAACAATGAGTGTGCATCAGACCCCAATCTGTGTGGCTCCAATGGTGCCTGCCAGAACACGCCAGGGAGCTTCATCTGTGACTGCCAGCGAGGATTTTCATTGGAACCCAGCAGTCAAACCTGTGAAGGTCTGTAAACTAATCACATCAACCTCAGTATCACTGATACTAGACAGAAATACGCTCTGACACCCCTCGTGTGTGTGTGTGTGTGTGTGTGTGTGTGTGTGTGTGTGTGTGCGCCACTGACAGACATGGATGAGTGTGATGGTAACCACAAGTGTCAACATGGCTGTCAGAACCTAGTAGGAGGATATAGGTGCAGCTGTCCACAAGGCTACCTGCAGCACTATCAGTGGAACCAGTGTGTGGGTGAGTAATGCTGCTGGCTCTACTGCATGTTCTTTTAGCTAGCAAATATAAAAATTTTCTTCCTTTTATGGCATCCTGGAGACTAGTTTGACCAATGTGCATACCACGTAACTTTGATATCCTGGGTTAGATTCTGGTCTGGGCCCTTTGTCACATTTTGTGTATATTTTCACTCTCCCTTTCCTGTTACTCTCAAAAAAGCAACCGAAATGTTTTTTCCTTTTCACTGGAAGGAAAAACATTGTCGTAAGCTTGAGAAAAGGAAATGTTATTTTGAGATTGCCCTTCAGCACAAATACACTGATGTTCCATATTCTACTTACAGCCCTAAAATAAAATACAGGCCTTTTGTTTATAATATAAGCACATTGAATTGATAAAGGGACAGAAGGAAATACAAACTATGAGGGCGACACAAATAGCTCTCCCTAAAGGGAAATAAAGAGGAGTAAACTATTACACACAAAGACACTATTACAAGAGGCAGAAACCAAATTCAAAACAGAGAATGGAGCAACACCAAATGCTGTTGTTAAATAAAATCTTTAGAAATAACCAATATAGTGGCAATTAATGAAAGGTATATGGATGCAAGCTGTGTGTTTACCCCAGTACTCTACATGAGCGTGAGAGTAAAACCGCTGTTTTATTTTGACTTTCATTCAAAGTTTCTCAGCATTCTTTGCATCTTCCAACTGGAATGACCTCTTGTTTGTTTGCATCCTGTCACCTTTCTGTGACCCAGATGAAAATGAGTGTCTAAACAGCCAGATCTGTGGGGGAGCATCATGCCACAACACTCTGGGGAGCTTCCGCTGCCTCTGCCCCACTGGCTTCAACTACGAGCAGACGAGCGGAGGCTGCTCAGACATTAACGAGTGTTCCACCAGCCAGAACCCCTGCACGTATGGCTGCTCAAACACAGACGGTGGTTACCTCTGCGGTTGTCCGACTGGATATTTCCGCGCAGGACAAGGGTACGTAAGTTAGGATGTGTATTCAAGAGCTGCCTTTAGATGACCTTTGATTTTCATTCATTTTTCATTTTCATTCATTTTATTTGCCTTTTGACCCCTTTCTCGAGGGTACAACGAACTAAAAAGAAGCACAACATATACATACACGGTAACCAGCAACTTAGATGATATAAAATCAAAATATTCCATACATCATGTCAGTTACATTTAATACTTAAAAACTGCCCATAATTTTCTAACAAACTTAACCAAATTAAACAAATCTGACATTTCTTGTGCCCAACAAATTTTTTAATTTATCAAAACTTGGATTAACTGTATAACATCTTTTGATTAGCACATTTGTCCTCCACAAAATCAGGACAAACAAGCACACTGTGTAAGTCAAACACCTTCGTCACCTGTCAAATAAAAAGTACATGGTTTTGAACATATTTTCACGTGCATATCTACACTCTGGAATAAGCAAATTATGACTCCCACACCTATATTTCGAAAATTTAATCAACTGGGCTCAACAAAGTGAGACACCTCTCAAAACCAAAATCAACTTTAAACAATCTATAGTTATCACAGAAATGGTTATCTAATTCATCATGCCAAATCTGTAGAGCCATATTTTTAAGGCTTAAATTAAAACGAAGCTTTATATATTCAGAATTAAGACTTCCAAATTCATGCCATAAATAAGACAGCCCACATTCATCAATAATACTCTTAACTTTAAGAATCCATTTAGACTGATATTTACCATCATCATCTTTAGTAAACTAAACACTATACAATATCCTCTTTGCACTGGTGCTTACTAAATGCACCCAGAAACTCATCATTCAATTTTCAGCTTTCTATCTAGACTGGACATGTTGTTTCAGGCACTGTGTGTCAGGTCTGGGCTTTGGTAGCAGCTCAAGCGCTGGACCGACAGGTGAGATGGATGATAATTCTCTGTCTCCTGAGGCCTGCTATGAATGTAAAGTCAACGGCTATCCCAAGAAGGGACGCAAACGTCGCAGCACCAACTCAACACGGGATGAAGCTTTGGTGCAGGTAACCTGTCTGACGTTGAGCAGCGATTAAGTTTTATGTCATATTTTATATCTGCTAAGTCTCTTTCGACTACATTCTCTTTCCACAGCTAAATGAAAATGAGGTCAGCTTGGCCAGTGTGGACATTGAGGACACCTTGATGTTCCACCTGAACATCAGCGACCTGAGCAGTCATGACCGCATCCTTGAGTTCATCCCAGCCTTATCCACCCTCAACGATCATGTGCGCTACAACATTGACTATGGAAATGAAGACGGATACTTCAAGATCAACCAGAGAGATGGTGTGAGCTATCTGCATCTGAGTAAGAAGAAGAACCTCCCAGCAGGGGCGTACTTCCTTCAGATCAGCAGTATTCCCCTGTACAGGAAGACGGAGCTAGCTGAGCTGGAGGACCAACATGATAAAGACTACCTCACAGGACAGCTGGGAGACATTCTGAAGATGAGGGTACAGATCATCCTCCATTAACCAACACAAGACTGAGACAGGCAGATGTTGCTAGCAGCTACTAATCCAGGGTCAGGCTCACATTCCCAAAAGCCAAACATCTCTGACTCTGGATCAGTGAGCAAGTGGGCAACTTCTACTTGCTCCAAAAGAAAGAAAGAAGGGCTCGCCACCAAAGAGACAAAGGGGGGAATGGGGGACTGCATCGTTTGATTCCCAAAGACAATTCTACATATCATAAATACAGTTCAAGGCTTGTACGAAAATGTCAGCTGAATGTGGCAGTAAGAAAGATTTGACCGTCAAATCAAGAACATGCTGCCCTGACAATCAACTTCAGCTGTGTGTAGAGCACTCTGGATCATGTGAATAAGGCTTTAAAGTGTAGGGTTTAATTTTGTATAATGATATGTGGAATCAGGCACCACTTTGAAGGGCATGTGGACTGCAGAAGGCTCTATTGGCTGAGTTTTCAGCACTCAGCTTAGGTGGAAGAAAAGAAATGAGTCCCAATAGTCTGAATTAACTTCATTTCCTCCCCTCAGGTAAATGACTGAACAAATCTGGATGACAGCAAATAAATTCTCCTTCCCCAGGTATTAATTTAATGGAGTGAAGTTGTAAAAAAAAAAAAAAAAAAAAAAAAGAACAGGAATTTTTTAGGAGAGGAAAGGAACCCATGATGGACTATTGAGATGTAGCCATGTTTGAGCTTGAATGACTCCTATTGCATATTTAAACTATACTTTTCCATCTTTCCTACTGACTAGAATAATTCATATTTACTGGTGCTAGCAACACAACTACATAAACATCTGAATGCACTGTACTGCTATACAAAACTCAGTAGTCAACAAAATGTTCATCAGCCATTCTGAAGATTTCATGTCTTTGCAACATAACAGCTAGCATCATAGCCTGTCTGCTCTCCTCTATACTACATGTAAATTAAGTGTGTTTATACTGTAATAATCAAAGCCACTTTTAATCTATGAAGCATTCGTAAACTAGAGGAAGCCCCTGGAATAGAGGGGTTTGTAATGGTGCTTATAATGACCAACTACTTCCTTTGTAAACTGTGTATACATACACACCTGCACACACAACACACATTGTGATGATGCCAAACCTGGGCCTTCATGATTATGCACTGAGGCCTTCGTGGCCACATTCTCTCACAAGTACAATCAGTGCTGCAATGCCAAGGACCAGCCTGACACCAGTCTGTGTTCTCTGTTCACATCAGTGAGGGTTTAGTTGTAAATTCACAATAAAAACATATTTTTGGTGTACATATACTCACTGCTGTGCTTTCCTCTTCATCTAGATTGGATAGTGCTTGTAAACAAAAAAAAAAAAAAAAAAAANAAAAAAAAAAAAAAAAAAAGCCTCTTGTAAGTTATCACTCTTTTGAAGATGAAATTAACTCAAATGTCTCATTGATCTCTGAAAACAGCATGAATTTTTCTTGTGAAAGTAACTGTAGCCCAAAAAATCACTGATGGAGCCAAACTTAAGTTTACACCCTTGACTGATTGATGTAACCCTTATCCTGCACTGCCCCCATGTGGTGATGTAGACAGCAAGCTTTGTGATGCTTGGGTTTCTGTTTTAATTCAAGCTTTTAAATTACAACTTCAGCAGTTGAAAGATTCAGTAACACAGAGGTACAGCAATAATTAATAACACTAATGTCATTGCTGCAAAACTTGTAATGGAAACTAGGCATCTTTAAAAAAAACATTACCAGAAGAGGACTTTTTTTTTTCATTTTATGAAGTCCGTTGTTTACATCTTTTATGAACAGAAACTCAGTCACAGCTTAAATATCCTCTAAATTTCCTTGTTTTAGTCTTTGTAATCAAAGCTTAAAGGGGATTATGTCTGACTCCAATGACAGAGAACAAGACTTGCAACAATAATAAATCCTGCTAATGTTAGTCCAAATTCTACTTTTGGATATGCCTGGTGGAGGTAAAAGAAACCTGTCTCCTAATAGAAAAAGTTGGGGGGTAGGGAGTTCTTTCAGTGGTTAGTGTAACCACTCCCCTAGACTTTTGATGAAGCAATTTGACTGACTGGATAGTGGTCTAATTTTTACTAACAATATGCAGGTGACAGTATCAGCACTAACATCAGACTCTACAAATTATAAAAAAAGAACTTTATTTTAGCATCTAAAGTGGGACAATTTCATAGCATTTATATTGCTACTATACACCAAAATACATGTAGCTTTCAGTTACGTCCAGTTGATCCAAAACCTCCATCTCCACGCTCGGTCTCATCCAGGGTCTGGAAAATAAAGCCAAAGATTTCTTCATTAAATGACTCAAACTACTCTGATGATGACACATAACGTAACTTTCCATAACTTTCCTCATATGACGAATGGAAGCAACTTACTTCAGTGCTGAAATGCATCGGTGAAATGTTTTTGAAATGTTCGATGTCCAATAGTTAGGTATTTTAAACAGGTGATGCATATGTAATGTTTGTGTATGTTTAATGGGGCAACTTACCTTTTGCTCCACCAGATCTGGGTAGCAGATTCTCTCACACACTAGCTGAGCCACTCTGTCGCCCTTTTTCACTAGAAGACAAGAAGCAACAAGAGCAGATGAGACAAGAAATCGTAAATCTAAGATCTGTATGGATATGCATCTTTCGTAACATCTATAAAACATACAACAGACTCAAAGAGCATGTGGTGAGCAGAATATGTTATTACTTTTTACTTGGAACTTTAAATATGGTAAGTTTTAAAGCCCAGTAACTACTACTACTACTACTTACTTACATTACTTATACTTGGTCCTTTAGGGACATTTCTATTTCTAGTAATACATACAAGTATGTGTGAGCAAAATGGTTTTTCTCTGATGCTAAAGCTCACCTTCAAATGCTTCCTTGTTGAAGTTGAAGAGAACAACTCCCACATTTCCTCTGTAGTCCTCATCTACAACTCCAGCTGAGGAAAATGCACAGAAAAAATCAAGAAATTAGAATATGACTACAAATGAGATGCAACATTGACAGATCACATGGATTCTCATCTCCTTTAAATAGATCATCAACAAACACTCACCACCAACATCAATAAAATGTTTCGCAGCCAGTCCAGATCTGGGTGCTGAAAGGGAAAGCGTGTAAGATAGGGTTATGATTCGTTGTGTATCTGATGAAACTCCAATCTTGGATCCATGCATTTTATACCAACTTGCAGTGATGCATCAGAGTGTCAAACACTCACCCACTCTCCCATAGCAGCCTGGTGGAACTGCAATCTGGATGTCTGTCTTTACAATGACCTTGTCCATAGGACCAATCGAGTAATCATAGGCGCTGTTTCAATTCAGAAAAAAATTACATTACTTTATAGGACACAACATATTTGATTTTGTTAAAATTTCATCTATACATCAACATCAAAAAATATTCAGTAAATATTACTTGAAGTAAATAATCTATAAATCCAATTTCAAATATTACTAACCTGTAGAGGTCATATCCTGCAGCTTTTGATGACCCTCTGGAGGGTGTTGTGGCCTGCTCAGAAAGTTTAGCAAATCTGAGGACAGGTCTGTCTTCAGGCTTCATTTCAGTCCTTGCTTTCTTTGATGGAGACACTGCAGAGGCGTCTGTAACGTCTAGGACAGGCATGTTCGTACAGTTAAAAAAGCGATATTGCGCTAAATTAGCTATATTAAGTAAGGAGACCAAGCTATTAAACTGATCTCTGGTTTAAAGAACTAAGACTTGTGTTGGCGCTCGATTACTATTTGATTTACCGGATATTTCCCGCTCACACGTTGCGCCAAATGTTTGCTCCTCCCCTGAAACGCCTACTTCTAAACAAATGTGTTATGCATTTGGAAACGTATTGAAAAATATTTATGAAAACGTATGCATGTTGCTACAAAATATCTTCAGACTATTTGAGAAATGAACAAGAAATTATTAAAAAAGATTTTAATAAATTTCAAAGGAAGCAGCCATGGTATACATGATACGCGGCAATGCTTTCGTCATCACGCTCTGAATAAAAATCCCAAACTCTCGCGAGAATTACTCATGTAAATAACTGAACTATGATTTTTTTTTAAAGTGACAGAAAATACGAGAAAGAATAACAAATATCTTACTACATTTAGGCGTTATATAAGAATGTTGCAAAGCTATTTTAGTGTTGCTTATCTTCTTAGTAAGTGTCAGACAAGTAATTAGTGTTATAATGGAGAACATGACTATAAAATGCTAGACGGGCTAGCAAAGCTAACCTTATCGAGCTCCTGCCGTGACGTCTTATTCATCCTACTTTCTTGCTTGCCTTTTTGCCGACTGCGCATCTGAACGTGAAATTTTCTTCCTATGCATCTTGCAGTAGTGTCAGGAAAACAGAAGCGCTGCAACCGAAGCAGATCATTTAGTCTTTGCAACATTCGTGCCATTGTTAGCAAACTGCGTCTTCTAGCTAACACCTAAGAGCAACACCCTCCTATGCACAGTCAAACGCTTACTCCTCCCCTTCATGCAGATACCAACAAATAACCATCATTTTGTACCGTCTGTCACGTATAACAGTTTACATCTGATTGTAAGTCATTATATTAAGCCATCTCACCTCTTTTATGAAAAAACAGACATATAAATGTTAAAAATCAAATGATAAACCCATTATAGGTGGTGTAGACGTCATTGATCCCTTTGGGTTATACAAATCATTCTTACCTAAATGCATTCTTAGAGCTTGCCCACTAAATTCGAATTGATGTTTTATTTTTCTGTCCTTTTAGAATATATTGAATTTTGTTTCTTATGATTTGTTTAAATCTCAGGCTGTGCTTTCAATTCTTTTACCTATTAGAATTATTTATTTGTTCAATTCTAAAAAAAAAAAAAAAAATTNAAAAAAAAAAAAAAAAATTATTTGAAGAGAACGTGTTTTTCTATCAAAGATATTTATTGGAGCAAAACCTACAAATTACCATGTAAACCCCAAAAGGCAAGATAAATACATTTAAAATTTAGCATCATAGCCCTTTTGGATTTTCTTGGATTTCTGCATTAATTAAGTTTAAAATCTGCTCAGGTCTTCAGCAAAGCCATAATAATGAACAAATACATTGATTAAACAGTTGTACTTTTCATATCTTTGTAGAAGATATTTAGTTTGCAAAAGTATTTCCCATACAAATTTGCTGCACCAATAAGGAATTTCTTGCATCAGCCCTCTTCAGGTCATGTTGCAGTGCAGCATCTCAGATTGGTGAAGGTCTAGAGTAGACTCTAACTTGGCCATTCCCAATCATATTTTCCCCCTCTCTTTAAACAGTTCTGTTGTTGGTTTGATTTTCTTATGAGTTTTTGGGTAATTGACTTGTTCCACCATCCAACTTGCAGACCTGAAGTTATCCTGTAAAATTTCTTGAAGCAATCATGAATTAATTGTTCCCTAAATGATTGTGAGTTTCCAGGCCCTGATGCAGCAAAGCAAATCAAACCATGATGCTCCCTCCACAGTGCTTCACAGCTGAGATGAGATTTTGGTGTTGGTGTCTTTTCAAAGACAGAATTGTGCCTTCTTCCAAAAAGTTCAACTTTTATCTCATCTGTCCACATTGTCCCTGAGGCCTTGTGAAACATCAGTATGTAAACTTGAGACACGCTGATCTTTGAAAGCAATAGAGACTAGCAAATTTTACGTATTTCTGCAGTTCTTTCACTGTAATCTTTGGATTAATTTTCCTTCAACATTGAACATTATACTGTTGATGTGATCTTTACAGGTTGTCCACTCCAAGGGAAAGTAGCAACTCTACTAAATTTCCTCCATTTGTAACATCTATAAAAGACTATTTGTCTTCCTGTGGATTGATGAACACCTACAGAATGCATCTTTCCTTTAGAGATGCATTTTGGGCTTTTTCCAGCTACTGGTATCCGTACAGTTTGTCTTCTGTGTTCCTCTGAAATTTGTTTTGATTGGACACTGGTTCAAATTAATTATTTTGTGCTTTTTATTTTATTTTTTTTTAAATAGAGCAACACACCTCCATAACCCAGACCTCAATTGCATCTTACTCCAAATAGCTTTGGGGGAGGTTCACTTACTTTTTAAATCGAGAATGTGAATATTTAACTTGTGTTTTCAATACTGACAAAAACAAGTACAGTTCTTTGATTACCATTACTTTAAGCTGATTGTGTCTGTTGTGATTTTTGGAAACCTTGGACTACATTTGAAATCAAGGTAATTGCATAGAGTTCACTAACATTTTCTTGCCACTGTTCAACTGGTTGTCAATACACTATTTCTGTTGTGAAACATGGAAGTTGTCTTTTGGCCTTTCCATACAGAAATCAGATTATCCAGTCTAGTGATGAAGTGTACCATGATTCTTCATCCAGAAACACTCTCAGGTCCACATCAGACACTTCTTTCACCAAACAACCTGTGTCAGGCTGCAGCTCATTTAATTGAATCTATTGAATGACAAAAGTAATATAACACCTCATTTTTATTAATTATTAATATCAGATAACCACAATTATATATATATATTTAAAAACAACGACAAACAACAACATTAAAATGAATGTTTCAGAAATATACAGAAAAATTGGGTTCACAATCTTATGTTCCTGGAAGTGTTTTCGAAACAAAAACTATATGTTGGTAAAGTGAAGTAACCTTTAAAATATGTGGAATGGGTAAACAGTTTAATAATAGCATATTTGATACGCAGTGAATATCAAAGAATGTTTACAAAATAATCAAACCATTATAATAGGAATGTCTTCATGCAGTGTCATAAAAGTTTTTTTGTTCCAAAAATGTCCACTGGTGAAGTCAAATGTGACTTTTCACAATTCTACCAGCAGGCATCATAGTCACTAGCAGTGTAACCATTGTAAGTTATTTATTTATTTATTTATTTGTTTATTTATTTTAGCTTCCTTTGTCTCTGTTTAGTTCACTGGACTGAGTTATTACTGGCAATGCTAGGAAAAATGTGATTTGGCATCAATTCACATTCAGTCTTTACAACATTTACAGTTTTAATGTCATATTTAGAGTGGATTGTTCCCCACTGACAGCATTCATATTGAACTCTGGGTGCAGCAGAGCAATATTTTACATTGTTAACCATACTAAAAAAGGTGTTATTATATAGAAGGTTATTAGCAAGCTAGCTGCAACTTCATGAAGTCAAAATAATTGTTTTTTACTGAACCATATCTTACAAACCTTCATCAAACAGCGCATTCCAGACAAATGGTTAACATGGGCAATAGTTAAAGGTTAACCATAATGTGACTGAAAATGAGGTATACATTTTTGTTATGCTTTTGTTAATAAAGCAGCACTTCTGTCTCCAAGTGAAACAGCTAACAAAGGGAACACATATGCATACAGAATATTTGCCATGTTCCAATGAAACTTGAAGATTTTTCTTTAGAAAAGAGACTTAATTGGGACTATGAATGTCCTTATTAATGTTTAACAAAAATGCATTGTACTTGTTACACTGCGCTAATGGTCTGGAAGACTGAAATAATCATGGTCCATCATTATGGTGCCATTTATTTCCTTTCTAGCAAGGCCAGCCACTCTGTACTCCGTACACTAAGCCTGCAAGATGCTCAGGAGTAGAATGTAAGCACACTCTTGTGGTTGCCTCTAATGAGGAGGATAGGTGGAAGATTCTTTGTCAAAATGTCTAGCCAGGCCATGTAGAGGAAATCAGAGACAGTTTCCTTACGAGCGATGGGCATGCTCCTGTAGAGGGTGAGAGTCCAGAGAGTTAGCCACTAGTCATTACGAGTTAGCCTCTGAATACAATTTTGGTAGTTTATTTAGCAGAGGTCAGCCCAGGTCTACCAATGCATGCTATGCTAGTAAGTGTAGCATACTACTGTTATACTTACACAATAATCAGATTGGCTGATTTGGAGTTTTCCTGAAGCAGCTCATTCACTCGGACTTGCAGGTTAGTCTGGAATGAAGAAGAAGCCATTTTTAGCCATCTCCTGATCAATAAATTATACCTTAATTTTGACATTAACTTGCAAAACTAAAGCAAAATCATGAATATGTTATGTATGAAGTCAGAGCGTTGCTGGTTTCACCTTCTCCTCAAAGGTGTCCAGCTCTTCGTCTGTGATTTTCCAGGGGTGCTCCTTCTGCATGGCTGCAGCCTGAACTGCGTCTTTAGATTTCTCATGCAGACGGAAAGGCTCAATCAGGTCCTCTAATATTTTCAAGCTGGAGAAAAGCAGAGAAGAACCTGAGCTATGAAAAACGTTTTTCTTTGCTTAATTGCTGATGGTATTAGGTGATTAAATTTTATTAATACCATTGCACCCTACGGCCTGTTGTCAGTGGCGTAAGTATAAAAAAAATAGTTACCTTTCAGCACTTGGTTTCACATGGAGGTCATCAATAACACTGATGTCAGAGCAGTTAATTCTGAATTTTTGCAACAGAGACATCATCCTGCAAGACAGAGGAACACAATGATGACTGACTTTCATCTAAATGTTTTGGTAATTATTTTCAGTTAATGTTACAGAAGTGCTTGTATAAAGCGACTTTCGAAGCTCATCAATTTTCATATCTGGACATTAGGTTTTATTAGGCCAGTTCATTTGTTAACTGTAATGTTCCTTCATTAAAGAGTAATTTATCTTGAAACATTAATTTGATTTTTTTTTTCACTTACTCTTGCTTGTCTAGCTCGCTGCGTCCAGGTTGCCCTGCAATGAAGATTCTTAATTTACAGTCTTTCCATTTCTTCCTAGTGGTGAGGATGTAAGGAAGCAGCAACGTTAGACCTGAAGGTAAAAAAAAAAAGGTGTTTTCTTGTGAAACCAAGGAAATTGTTTAGTTGTATAACAAAGCATAATCATCTTTTTTCACCTGCACCAAGGCCATTACAGTCTGTTCTTGTCTGATTATCTACCTTCCTTGGGTCAAAAAACAGTTGATGAGATTATGATGGTGATCCAGATCTTGGATTTTTACCATTAGGTGATAAGTACTTTCAAGCCACAACTGTGAAACTAAATATCATGGCAATACTTTAAGGGTCATGGAATGATTTTAACTTAATCTCTAAGTGATAAAAAAAAATATATATATATATATTATTTTTGTGTGCAGTAGCAAGCAGAGAAATTGATCAGTGTTGACATCAGTTTGCACTTCAAGTTTACCACCTTATTTCTTTTTTGCTTCTATTTTCTTGTTCATATTTTTCTCGGCAATTTTTTTTTTTTTTAATTCAATCTGCTGGTCGTATAAGATGTGATGTGTGGATGTGTGATGTGTATGGAGCAATATATATGTGTGATACAAGACAGAAGTGTGCCCTGGCCAACCAACACCTACCTCCATCGTCAAACAGCCACCACACATCAATGGTACCTTTAGGCTGCTTCTTCTTAAACTGAGTACTGGCTTCCACCAGCCCCTCATTTATCATGGCAACCTGCGGGGGTGGAGGGCTGCACACAGACACTGAGAGAGAGAGAGAAAGAGAGAAGAAATGAGTACTGGTGGAGGAGGAACAGTGGGAGGTATTGCAATTCATTGATGGCGGAGAGTTAAGTTGGATGAGAAAACTAGCAGGAATCAACATTAAGAGCTGACTCCAGATCAGTATGTCAGCCCTTAGGTCTGTTTCAATGAGTGGGATGCAGATTGCATACTAATAATGTCAAATATGGTCTTGCCATAACGCAGTTCAGGGTGTGTGTGGTGGAGTAAGTGTGGGGCTGGGTTAAAGGGCTACTCTTAGTACTGAAAGAGGCCATTTTATTGGATTACAATCTCACAGAGACCTTTAGTGGGAGCACTTCATTCAATTATATCTCAATGCAGCTGTAAGAGAGGTTTCCAAAAAGCTGCGCCTCACTGGTTTCATTTGTTAAATGTCTGTTCTTTTATGCTATGACTCAGTGTGTGTATGTTTGTCAGACAGATAGTGAGATATCTTGTCTATGTGAATGTTTCTCCTCTTTTCACAGATTAAGAGATGTTTGATGTAAACAATCTTTAGACTTTTTATGCTTTAGCTGTATTGGAGTCTGGAGTCATTTTTGTTATTTTACGTTTCATTGAATTTGGCTTTCATTTGCCTCCTGAATTTGGCTTTATTTGCCACGTATATTTTCATTAATCTTTCAAGGAGATGCACCAGATTTCTACCAGGGATTTAAAAAAAATATTTGTTACATGAAAATTTTGTAAAGTTAGGAAGAAACTAAGACCAAGAGTGAAATTTGACATGTAATTAATTAGGCGTGACTTCAAGGGATTGAATCTGTGAATGTTGAGTAAGATTTGAACAAAAACAAATAACTGCTGTTACCTCTGGCAGTGAGCACCTGTTGAGATGATTTCCTGGACTTCCTGAACAGTCCCTTTCCTTTTCCTCCATTTGGCAACATCTCATTCTCCAGATCTTGAGCCTCCTTCACTGCCTTCAGCATCTCCTCTAGAAGTAACAAAAGATTTGGAAGATTAGGCTGACAGTCATATTTCAAACCATCTATTTGTAGTAAATATGTAATTATTGTGACTGTGTGTTACATTAAGGATTGTCTGTGTTAATGTGACAGTTTTTTTGTAGCGGCCTTCTCTCACTTTAAGCAACACTAATCTGGCTGTTATTTTTAGCATCTTCTCTGATAACAACCTGAACTTTATAAGACACTTTGTGATCTGCAGAACAAAGTATCCTGCTTATCAGTGTTATTATAGTCAGTTGGTACGGGTTGTTAAGCATTTGAAATCTTACATACTACTGTTAACAGCGCAGGTTTTGATGGTCACTTCTGTTTTCTTCGATTAGATGTTGGTGGGTAAAAACTATCAGTCAGCTTCAATTGTGTCTGCATAATATTTATAACAACTAAGTTATTTTGTGTTTACCTTCTGAGTTTGAAAAAATGACAGAGTTTTACATTTTCATGCTAACCTTCTGCCTCTATAATGTGTGACATATCAAGTCCCTGGTTCATCCTCAGCATCACTGTTCCATATTCAAAATCAAATGCATCGCTGTCAAAAAGAAAAGAGAATTAGGACATCAGATCAACAGAACAAATAACTTCTATGTTTAATTATTGGATTGGATACATTATTAGTTTTGTTGTGTTTATGACTTACTGCAGCACTCCCACGTAACTCTGCACTGCCTCTGTGGCAATAGTCCTCCAGTTTCTCTTAAAGCCAATCATTAATGTATTAGGCTTCAGACGGCCGAGGCCAGAGGCCTGTAATGAAAAGCACAACAGTCGTAACATAAAATGTGACTGAACATTTCACAGAAGCAACACGTCACCCTGTGGCTGTAAAACCTGTTGTCTTCATCAACTGAAAAAGAATCTCTAAAAAGTTTTAAAGTGTCCTAGATCAGAAGGCTGTAAAGCAGCTTTACTGCCAAAAATTATGACCAGATCACTCCAGAGTTCTCCCTCTGTTTTCAGGGACCCATCCAGTCCAGTGTTAATCAATTATAGCCTTTAATCTGCCATGCTGTTTGAAGTAAGCAATCCTGACAATAAACAAAGGCCTTATCTCAAGAGTGCAATAGCTAGAGCCATAAGATTGTTTTCCTGATCCTTGTTAACTCTCTCCTCTTGTACATCCTGGCCAGATCCTTGAGACAATCTGCGCTAGAGTCATAACACAGCAATAGAATGGCCAGAAATAAGTCAATAAAAATTGTTTCTGTTTAAATGCTATCTTCTGCAGTCAAAAGTTATACATTAATGGAATAGATTTTTCTCGGTTTCTTGGTACCTTTGGAATGTTTACCAAATCATGACCGTACTGACCTGCAGCAGATGCTCTGCTCCTTCCTTGAAGGTGTTAGAGGCCACAGCAGCATAAAATGCCTTACGTTTCGTCTTCCTGAGCCACAGCTTGCTCTTCTCCATGCCAGCATTCATCACTTGAAGGGCTTCTGATCTCGGACCCTGAAGAGAGCACAACATATCACTTTGTCCTCTGACCCTAAACCTACTGCATGCAACTCAGTATTTTTTCTTTGCAGATTTGAATTCACTTCATGTGCGCTCTTAATTTGAATTTAAAGTTGATATCTAAATAAAGAGTTGGGTAACTGTTGTCTTTGTGATAGCTGTAAAACTATATGTTTGCATTTGCAAATCATCAAATCATATGACCTCACCACAAATACTTCACAGGCGAGACAGAGTCCATAGTTTTTAGAGAAGGCATGGGCCAGGTCAAGAAGGGCTGGTCTGCTTCTTGTTGTACCAGTCAGTACAAGGATCTGTGGCCTGGGAAAGGAATAAGAGTGTTTCACAATGTCACACAGTAGTTTAATCATTGTCAACATCGACTTTATTCAGTATATATAGTATTGGATCATTACCACCCACAATGCAATGCTTTTACCTGAAGTTCTTGACATGATCCTCTATTGCAGCCAGAGTCAGAGCATTGCTGACAGCACTCACAAATGTCACCGCTTGTTTGGAAGAACCCCAGTTCACATCTAAAGAAAATAAATCATAACAGATGAGAAAGACCCTACAGGTATCATGAATGTATATGTGTATGTGTGTGTGCTGTATACATGCACACATGAACGCACAGCTCACCTGGCTTCTTCTTCTTTTTTTTTTTTTTTCCAAATATCTTTTAATTGAGCAGTTGTATTTCACATATAATTCAGTTATACAATCAATACTCATTTGCATTTTTAACAGAAAGCAATAAACAGGTAAAATATAAACACAAAACTCACCTGGCTTCTTGACCGCGACATAAACGTAGAGGAGGATTTCAATGGCATATGTGAGGAGAGCGGCCCACCAGTTGATAACAAACATAACGACACAGCAGAGTAACGCACCCAACAGGGATAGCCACATGTTGTAGAATTTATATGCTGGTCTCCACCCTGGGAACAGCAAAACAAAGTTAATGGCTGCAGACTTATCTTAACATAGCATCTGATCCAGTGCTAACTTTCAAAATCTCACTTGCTTGGAAAACCAATGAAAGAAATGTAAAAGTAACATAGTGTTAACTGTATCTGATGCATCATATTAGGTTCTTGGAAATGTACTGAATTAGGTGCTATTTAATGATGCTGGAAAAGTGCTTTGTCCTAGATTGTCTTGTTTCATTATTGTGTAGTCACAATTTACACACAATTCCTGAAAAAAGTGAGCGCTCATTGAAATTACCGCAGCCAACTGGCACTTCATATAGGCTACTCCTTCTGTAGAGACCCACCTGGAGACTTGGCGTAGGAAGCATGGAAGCAGGAGAAATTGATGAGAGCATATGATGCCAGAAAGAAGTTGGAGATGATTGGAGCGATGGTATTCAGATCACCTACAGAGAGATGAAGCACATTGAATTTTAGCTTTAATTCCTCCATAATGCATAAAATATCCACCTTTCTAAGTCATTTAATTTGAGCCTTCAGTTGCATTATTCAAGTCAGACATCTGCCACTTGGAGAGCAATTGACCATTTCCATTACTCCATTGGCAGATTTTTTAAGATACAGTGAAACATCACAAACAACATCTCCTTAAAAAAATAGGCAGAAAGACAGTTGAACTGACCAATAAGAATGAAGGCCACAGAAATAACGAAGGTGAGGATATAGCCACGGATTGGCTCATTGTTCTTGCCATGCCCTTTGGCAAAGAAGTGCAGAGCCTTGTAGATGTTGTCTTTACACAACGCCTGAGGAAAGGCAGAGGCTGAGTTAGAAATGTTTTTTCTAGTTGACGTCCTCCAAAAATGCCAGTTTATTGCAATTGCAGTTATACTGTAATTCACAAAATGTGTGGCTTACTGACCTGGAAGACTTTGGGAGCACTGACAAGGGAAGCCAGAGCAGAGGACAAGGTGGCAGAGAAAGTTCCAGCAGTGATGAGGTAACCAAACCCAGATACCATCGTCATCACCTGAATCAGAGGAGAGGACAGAACACAATGAATGAAACTGAAGCCCTTCATTTGTTAGGGAGGAGAACAGTTAAATGACTATTTTAAGCTTGGAGGCTGCATACCTGGAAACTATTCATCAAGCCAAATTTGCAGGGTTGTACATCACAGGAAGAGAAGTTATAGCCCAGCTTACAAGCAGCTATTTCTGAACCCTTGCAGAAATTTCCAGGAGCAATAAGTTCAGTTAAATTTCCAGTGGCATCACGAACAACAGTGGCAGCTGACAATAAGAGAAACAGAATCCATACTTAGAAACGTTTAAAAGTCTAACCAGCATCAGACAGACTGTGTAGATTTTTATACATTTTTGCAATGACTGATTGAAAGGCAGTCATATTTTTAGGAGAGCTGATAATGGCAAGCATAATTTATCAACAGTGATCAGCAATGGAGATGCAGAGGTTCTATTAGACATGCTAATCTAACTGGACATTATCTGAACCCTATCTGAGCTAGTGTGGTACATTATCCTCTTAAGAGTATTCTAAAATTTACCTGAAAGTTGAGTCTAGCCATTAAGACCAAGTAGCCCTCTGAGAATATGTTTTAAGATGGAGAACACAAATGCTAAATTCTTAAAGGTAAAATCACTCATTAGAGATTTCATTGAATATTATATTTATGTACTTACAGACACAGAGCGCCACACCCAAATAGGTGACACCAGTGATTAAAATAGCCAACAAGGTACCTTTAGGTATGGCTGCCTGGGGATCCTGCAATATTACACAAGAACATATCATTTTCTAGTCATCACAGTGACTGTGAAATAAAAAATATACAATAGGGTCCAAAAGTATTGGAATACCAGCACAGTTTGTGATTATTATGGGAATTATGTATGGTCCATTATTTGTGAAGGTTGAATAACTGCCATGGTGTTTGAAAAACATCATGCTACATTTTTGATAACTTTGCATCCATAAAATATAAGCATTAGGAAGAAAAAGAACACATCTTACTGGAGGGGCTCAAAATTCTATGTTTTGTGATTCACATTTAAGGGCCTGAATTTATCAAGGAAAATACTGATTTTCTTTCTGAGTTTCTGAGTCCTTAGTCACTGCCCTTCTTAAATTACAAATAATGGTACCCATTGCTATAAAAGCCTGACATGAATGTGTATGGTTCATATTAGGCAACACGAAGTGGCATGATGGTGAAATTAGCTGAAATAAATTGTAAATACTTGCTGTACAGCATACAGCATATTTACAACAAATGTCTTGTACTTGTGTGTGAGCTCATGATTTGGCCAGCACAGTCACCAGAGACCTCTCTCCAGTTGAACTGATGTGGGACTGAAAGGTTAAAAGACGACAACCATCCAGTGCCAAACAGCTCTGGGAGTTTCTTAGGAGGAATAGGCTAAAGTTTCCTAAGATTATCTAGAGAAACTCTTGAAATCAATGTCCAAAATATGTCAAACTGTCATTAAAGCAAAGGGTGGCTATTTTGACAAGGCTTCTATTTGATAATATTGAAATAAATATATGATAAGTGTTCCTTTATTTATTTGATGCATCTGGTTATCAAAAAACAATCCTGGTTTGACTTAATGTATGATTATGGTTGTTTTATAAACACACTTTACTCAAGGTGAGAAAATGTGGTGCCATGTTTATGAATCTCCAACAACAAATTATTTTAGCACGAGTTTAGCATTGCTGTGTAAGTTCCCTCTCTCAGCCTTTTTTTTTTTTTTNCAGCCTTTTTTTTTTTTTATTTGATTTGATATGATTCCAGTGCATATTTTAATTTTAATTTTTATTTATTTATTTTTTTGTTTGTTTTTTGCAGTGGACTCTGATTTACAAGATTTGAGAAAGTTACCTTCAAGTCACCAGAGATGTTGGCTCCAGCCAGGATACCCGTTGCAGCGGGGAAAAAGACTGCAAAAACTGAAAAAAATGACTCTCCATTTCGAAAACTTGGAGGAAAATTCTCTAAGAATATTTTCACTGTACAAATGAGAAACACAGAATAAAAGTAAATAGTTAGCTTAAGGTGTCAAAAGTTAATCTTCTGAGTTAAGTTAAAGGTTTTTGTAATGAAGATAAAGTAAATATTTGTTTAGAAAATGTGTCAATTATTTCATTACAGTCATAATTGAAGAAGCCTTTGGCTTTCTTTTCCTCAGTTGCTGGGATGAACGTTCCCACAAACACGTTTACAATGGCTGCAAGCAATATAACGAGTAGAATGATCTGAGCCTGGGGAAGATTAATTAAATGGATTAGGGCTACGCTCAGTAGTTATATCATAACAGGCTATGATATTAGCAAACACCAAACATAAGGTTCATCTCTCACCTTGGCCTCCCATTCCATTCCAGCAACTGATATGCCCAACAACAGTATCACTGTAATGCAACTAACAATTCTGATGTCATTCAGTTTATCCACCATGATGGCATCATTTTCCTGGGTGGGATAAAAAGGGAGGGAAGGATGGATGAAGATATGGGGTATATGATTCCTTCTTTCTAAGGTAATCGGACCAATAGCTTGTCACGCACCTCGAGTAAGAAAACCACAGTCTCAGCAAATCCCACCACATACATGGCTACAGCAACTGCATTGGCAAAAGCAAATATCAAACCGATCGATCCACCAAACTCTGGGCCCAAACTCCGAGATATCATGTAGTATGCTCCTCCTGCAATGACAAAAGGTTACAAGCATGCACAAACATGCACACACAGTGGTGAATGATTAATCACTGATTCATTGATTTAATGCCAGGAAAAAAAAATTAAGAAAGCTGTAAAACTGAGAAGCCGTAGAAGTCATTCAAGTGCTGTTTTGAGCCACGTGTCTTTATCAAAACAAACTGTACACTGGCTAAAATCTTAGTCCACTGGCATACTGGCATAAAATCTTGTAATGAGACTCTTGTCTCATTACAAGATTTTATGTCAGAATGAGTGTTTGTTATGTCAAGGTATAATGTACAATTATAACTAGTATCTAACCAACACTACCTTGACAAACTTGGTTTTTCATACTTTGAATTGAATTATTTTGCAGATGTCACTCTGCTTTTCTGTATGTGAGAAGAAGGGTACGAAGTGGTTTTACCTCCTCGGACCACTCCATTGGTGCTAATGGCAGACATGGACAAGCCAGTGATGGTGGTTACCACACAACTGAGAGCAATAACCACAGTTCCCAGACCTGAAATGCACATACGCAACAGCTCAAAAATATTTTTCATTGCAAGCAAAATGTATACTAAAAGTTGATCTTTAGGTGGTCAGTTATATGCTGTACTCTTGAAAAAAAAAAAAGTAATTGTGAAATGCAGCCCCCTTTCTTAGTCACTTTAAAAATATTCAGAGTCAAAAAGGGGCAGTAAAGTCTCCCACAGGTGCCATTCTCAGGACTAACTGTGCTGTGATGCTGGAGGCTATGAGTTATGTGGCCAGCTGTACCTGCTCCACCTGTTGCCTGCAGCTTTCTCTGCTTCTCAAAACCATTTAGTTACACTCTCTGAACAAAACCTGATGCCGATCGATAGGTTCTTAAGCAATAAACACACTTGTGAAGCCATTTACACAAGCTCCCCACACTCAGTCCAGCACACACACTGTTCGTGGGGTTTAGCTTTCTGATTAGACCTTTAGGAAGTTTAGTTCATAAAGACCACACAGCAGGGTTAGTTTAGTTAAATCTGCCCCAAGTCAGTCATTCCCTGCTGTTGAACTGAGGACTACATTCACTTAATTATCTCTAGTCCCCACCAGTACTGATAACAACCCTTCTGATGTGTCCTCACAAACCAAGACTTCTATTGCCTGGACAGCATTGTTAATCTGAACATGAGCTTGGCTAAACTGGTCTGGCTAGGGAATCACCATCACAGACTCTAACAGGTAGTCTAAGTTTGCTAAGGGACTCTGTATTCCTGTCTGTCACAACTGTTCAACTTGTATCCCTGTCTTACTCACCCCAACCAGCCTGTCCAAACACCCAGGACAGACGGATGAACAACATAACACCCCAGATGTTTAGCATGCATCTCACCTGTGGAAGACAACAGCAACTTAAGTCTAAAGTCCTCAGTAAGTGCCATTGTTCAAGTGAAGGACAAAAACCTGAAGCATATCATTGAACACAAATTGAATTATGATTGCTGTCTTTAAACATTCTTAGGATATAGATAATTAAAATAAGTCTGCTGTCATTTCTAACTCATTGGTTATTGTGTTTCACTCTCCTTTTAAAAGCCTTTTACAGCTGTAATTAAACTAAGAAAGTGTTTAACTTTAGTTTGTCTGGTGGTTTGTGACTGCTCTCATCTGGTATTTGTGAATGGACTGTATAGATATGTAAGACAGCAGATCTGCTTTTACATATATTCTGAGTAATACTATTCTCGATATTATAAATTGAGAGAGATGTAACGTTATATCATGAAGTGACCACCAAAACTCAAGAGCAGGATGTAATTGCAATAACAACATCTGATTGTAGTATCATCTGTTAAGTAATTATTAAAATGGCATGGGCCATTTTTGGGGTGAGACAATATCACAAGGAGAAAATGTTGACCTTACTCAGAACTATTGTATACCACAGACATTCTTTGTCATGAGCATAGTTTCTTTTTCAGTGACAAATGGGTCCATTTGTAACTAAGATGTTTTTTTTTTTTTAAATGGTTTCCCAAACATTTTGGGAGTTTTATGATTTTGTTGCCAACACAGTGATCACCCATCAGCTCTGCTGTGATCAGAAAATGCAAAGTATCCAAGGGTTTGGTCTGCTTAAGCAGCATTTGGTCTGATTATGTTGTCAAGACATATGGAACCTCCCCTCGACAGGTCAAAGTTATTGAGACCCTGCTTCTGTAAAGCAAATGGATCCCGTCATGACCCAACATAACTCACCAGGACACCCCTTATCCAGCCAAACTTTACTACTCCACTTTTGTTGTCAGTGGGAATGGCAGACTCCAGATTGTCGGAGGGGGTTCCTTCACTCCCCTCTCTATCATCCTCCACAGTGTCTGGGACAGAGATTCCTCCATTCTGTAAAAAAAAAAATTTAAAAAATGGAGATGCAAATACAAGCAAAATGAAACATGTTTGTCTTGATAGAGGAAATGGTAAATGATAAATTTTTATTTATTTTATTTATTTATTTTTTTTTTTGGAGTTCTATATTTTGTGACTGTAAGAAACAGTTAGCAGAACATTCTGAAGTTGATTTCTCTGAGTTAGAGCTCTGCCAGGAGATGCTGTCTGTCCCTGCATGTGAAATCTGTTTTTCTCCTGCCTTGTCACAAGGCACAGGGGAGAACTTAGCAAAGGAGAAGAGACGCGTGGTTTGATTTGGATAAAGAATGATAGTGTCTACAGAGACATTACAATGCTGCATGTCTGTCCTTGAAAACTGATGGAGGTAGGACAAACCTAATTTTAACTTTTTATGAAGATGAATATTGACTGTAAGCCTGACACCTGTCCTGTTATTTCCTATGACATCTGATTTTGTTGTGTTTCATTTCATTTATGGAAACTATGAGCAGTCAGTGGTTTGTTCCCATAAACAAAAGTCTTCTAGATACAGGCACGGAGGTTGTGATAACAACTGATTATGCTATTGAGTCAAATTTTAGACCATCAAAACATATAATTTCACAAACATGTCAGGATTAAGTGTGGATAGGCAGATAGTTGCACATTAATACAACTTCTTTCCCTGATGCTAAGTCCTTCTTTTTAAGCTTTTTGAGCTTAAGCCTTCTTTTTAAGCTTTTTGAGCCACAGAGGTCTGATTTTTTTTCAGAGACCACTTAATAAATAACTTTATTTCAGAATTTAATGAAAGTTTATGAAAATTTAAGAAAAATGTGTTTCTTTTTAAAAGTTGCCGACCGTAGCTTTAAATAAACCACAAGCTATAGATCTTTTCAGTTATTTAAATCACAGAGGCTCAGATCTATGAGTCAGTTGTATTTTAGTTTACTTACTGTAACATTACATTGCCGTATTTTACTTTCCTACCATGTGTTTCCATAACATGCAGGCAACATGGGCTGGATTTCAGCAATATAGATTAGATGCTTTAAAATTTTCCCAATAAGCAGCCAGGCCAAAAGCTTAAAAAGCATAGGTCTGAGCAATGATTAATCCAGATTGTCGATGACTATGTGACAAACCTTACACATATGTACTATGTGTATTATATCTGTTGCAGTCTGACTTAAAGTGGTATAATAAACTGTTTTTTTTTCTTCTGTTAGCAAACCAACTAAAAGATCTGTCAACATATTTTTCAAAACATGCATCATATGAATCCTGATCTGATTTGGTCCTATAAAGTGTA
This sequence comes from Lucifuga dentata, assembly GCA_014773175.1. Lineage (NCBI taxonomy): Eukaryota > Metazoa > Chordata > Actinopteri > Ophidiiformes > Bythitidae > Lucifuga > Lucifuga dentata. Next base: position 204,109 of record VXCM01000439.1, read on the forward strand.
AATGACCTCTAACCCCAACTCTTTTGCAACACAAGATTGTATAAAAATCTTATAAAAAGCACTAAAACTCCTCCATGGGTTAAATATCTTGAGCAATAACTTTCAGTGTCGTTTTTATTTCAAGTGATTTTGGCTGAACTGTAGTCACTAAAAAAAAAGGCAACACGTGAATGATATATGAATGGTTAGAGAACTGTCAAACATTTCATTTCACTCCCTTTTAACTCTATCTTTAATCTAATGAACAGACTGTGCAGCTAAGACTGACAAGGCAAGGTAAGACTGTTAGAACAAAGAATCACTTGAATCAATAATGATCTGCGACTAGAGCAGAAAAGAATTATAAACTGTAGAACTTTCTGCATTATGTGAGGCAGAGCATACATTTGTGTAAGAGAAGAGAGATCAGAATGTATCCATGAATTACACACTCATACGTACATATACAGTCACCTTCTGAAAGACATCATGGAGCTCCTGGAGAGATGGTCGCACAGCCCGATGACCACTCACACTGCCTGCATTACGATAGAAATCGATGTTGGGCACTCGGTCCAAAGTGTCATGACCAAAGGCACTGACCACTGAGGGCCGGACTGCCCGGTTTTCTTCATTAGAGAAGTTGTTAGTGAAAGAGCTCTCCTGATAGATAGGGGGATCATCCCCCGTCTTATCATAAGCCGGGTTAAGTTTCTCCCCTCTGTTATACTTGAACCTCTCCATCAAGAATGCTGAAGGAGATCCTTGGATTCAGTTGATCGAAGATGAAGCAGCAGTACAGGTGTTTATTCTTCAGGCATCCAAAAGTGTTCTAAAAGTGCAGAGCACTGTACAGATTGGTATGGTTATCTTTATTGATATACAGACAATATTAAGGCAATATTTTACAGAAGGCCTTAGCTGAGATCTCTTGTGCTAATCTAAGTTTGTGGCATGTAGTCTCAGTTGATCTTTGATGGACTACCTTTATATCCTGCATCCCAGGGTCATACACTGGTAGCCAACTATTGGCTAACTCTTTGGATCAACCCTCAGAAAACTGAACAAGGGGTGTCAGATATGTCCTTGCTCCATCGCAGGGGACACAAAGGCATTGCTTAACGATTAACCAAAGTCATAAACGCCTAAAGAGAGATAACGGCGCTCATTGCCTGAGCTCTGGAGAATTGATTACTAATATTATTGTCTCAAGTACAGAGCAACAGCACATGTTGTTCTGCAGTGGCGGTTTATGGGACTATGGGTAGTATTCCACCATCAGGAAACATCCGCATGGAAGTTCACACTTAAAGAGCACTCAGAGTGACCAAGCAGGAAAAGGTTCATGGTTACAGAAGCTTAATGATATACTATGGCTGTAGCATAAAAATATAACTATCTTTATGATCATGATGGTCCAAATGGATCACAGAGAAACTATTTATTCCATAACAAACATAATCAATAGGATATAATCAGTAGTATTAGTATGGCAGATGGAAGTCAGTGGCTTATACTGAGCAAAATATTCAGTCCATAAAAGTCAACCAAGTGATTAAACAAAAGTTATCTCTCTACCACAATGTGTTCTGAGGAAAAACTGGTGGATTGGCTGGCACAGCAGAAATGTTCAAATTTATGCGGAAAATGAGAGTTAATGTGAGACTGGATTACAGGAACATGCCGGGGGCGCTTTACTCTACAGCCGCATGACTTCTAAAGTGACTTTAAAAGCCCTCTTAACAGGTTAACTTCCTTATTACTGATACACCACAGTGATTTATGCAGTCAGTGAAAGGCGGTCTGACTCCAGATCTGACCTTGGCTATATTGCACAGTGAGAAACATATTCCTGCACATGTCTGTATGTCCTGATTCAAAGAAAGCAATCAATTGCACAATGCTTATCAGTTTTAAAACATAATGGTTTCAAATTGTTATAATGTTCTTAAACAATGTCTGAGTCATGCTTCACACAAAAATTTCCACTGAGACTATAATGACTCCTATACTCTCTTCCTTTCTCTTCACTATAAGAACAGACACACACACAAAACACAATGAAAATAGACTGAGACTTGCAAAGGTGCAAATACCGGGCAGACAAGCATTCATAATATTACATCTTAGATCATTTTATACGTAGATCATCAGGCTAACTGCTAACCCCTAGTCTGCTGGACTTAGAAGAAAAGCAATTGCTCTTTGATTATCACAGATGCACTGTCAGAGGAACAGATGGTAAATTTAACCATGCAAATTCAGTGTCATCTTTTAAAAAAAAAAACCTCTTGACACACCTCTATTAATTTGTTTTCATATGATAAAATTGTGACGTAATGTAATTGTTTTTAAATATCTACAAAATTAATTAGTATCATGTTGATATTTACCATAGAAATCTGTAAAATCAAATTGAAAAGACTTGATTAAATTTATAAGGCTCAACAAACAATGCCAACAAATTAATATTCAAGGACCAAGTGAAAAATAATAGAAAATTCTCCTTATTCAATTTAAAATAAATTATTAAACATACTATTGTTGTAATTATTAATAACTGTTATAAAACATTCATTTATGTCTTGGCTGGTAATCACTGACCATTCCTTCTGTACTAAAAGTGTTCTTCATTGTTGAAGTCAGTCCAAAATCAAAACAGCCTCAACTCTGCTCATTTCATAAACCAGTGCAGATATTTGGAAAAGGTTAATATGTCCTCTCATTTGCAGCAGCTGAACTCTGCACTCAACCAGTGATAATAAAAATAAATAAATAAATAAACAAACATGTATTTGTGTAAGGAAAGAAATACAAGACCCCTAATGCTACCCACCTTTTTTTTTTTTTAATAATTAATAAATTACATTGACTACTATACCCTCTACATCAATTATCATCACTATATAAGCTGCTATTGAAAATGCAATCTAAAGTAGCTTCTGAATGATTATTATATCACCTATTAGGGCTATTGGGCTTCACTGATAGATAGATTGCATCCTTTGGTCTTATCACATCAAAAAAAAAAAAAAAAAAAAAAAAAAAAAAATCAAGGCCGTAACTTGAACTCCGAAGACCACAAGTAATAAAATGTATGATTGATGATCAGTAAAGCTTAGGTTCACAGTTCAACCGACACACTGGCCCTGTAGTGTATAATAAGGGTTCTAACCCTGTGGTACTATGCTGTGTAAATCCAGCCAGTAATATGTTATATTTGGATCACTGTAGTAGTTACATCTGCTCCTAAAGGAAAATTAAAAAGTCATTTTGATTAATGCAGAGATTTTCCTGATAATGCATTTTTAACATTTGAAACGGAATTGAAGGTGTCACTTATTCATGCAGATGGAGTTGCAGTGGACTTATATTTTACCAAAAAGTGATATCAAGAGGAAAATTTCCACAGTTTACTAATACCCCCAGTCTGGACAACTCCTTATTGCCCCCATATATATATAAAGATGAGGTAGTTGTCTATGTGGATTCCAGCCAAAAAGGGAAAAGTGATTTATGAGATTTGAACTGAACTTTGAATGAGCTGACATGCTGACATGCTAGTTGTTGCATACTGAGACATGAAAACACAATGCAAAGCAGATCTGTTTGTTAAAATCTGATAGATTTATTAACAACTCTCTTCACTGATGGATTGACTTTTCATTTAAGATTACGGGCTTGTGGGCTGGAGAGGAAAAGAGCTGTGTTTTTTGTTTTTTTTTTCTAAAAATAGGTCTAAGATAAGAATGTGGCAGTGATAACGGTACAATAATGATTTTATTCTTGACGAATGATACATGTTGAGGGAGGTGCACATGGTGGCTGAGTGTGAACCAGCTGACAGGAAGGGCTAGTGAGCGGTAGTCTGTTGAGAGCCCCTACCTATCTTATCACCAGCCCAGCCTTTCTGTTATATTGTATCCCTGTCTGCTGCTGCAGTAGCTCTTTTCTCTCTCTAGACCATGAAAAAACATACACATTTCATAAACTCCTGTATAATAATCCACTCCTCCTGTTACTGTTACACTTTTGCTCTACCTTTGTCTCTTGCAGCGTCACTTTAGCATAACCTGTCTTTCTCTTTCTGTTGCTGCAGTGACGCCAGACGAATAGAAGCAGAAAAAAGCTTGATATTTTCATCAAGAGGAAATTTGAGTGTCTGCTATGTGCTTTAATCAAAACTGACATGTTCATTCTCCCATTTTTTTTTTTTTTTNCCCATTTTTTTTTTTTTTCATCATTTTCATTTAAAGGACCATACTGGCGATTTTGCATGTTTGAGCCCAACAAATACTACCTGCAATCCTGCATACACATTAGTTTACTGCCATCTTCCAAAACATAAAACTGTATGTTATTTTATCAGATCCCCTAATCTTTCAAGATCAAATGTTCAGGTTATATTCCCACCTTAAAATAAAATGTTTCACCTGCTAGCATCAACATATTATTGTAGGAGGCACAGTTGTTTTACTTTACCTGTAAAAGAAGTCTTCTCCATTTGCTGGTGGAGAGTTACATTTTCTATGTAGCTCCATGTTGGATCAGTTAAATTAATTAACTTTCCGAAAATCACTTTTTTTCCAGCGTACTGGAATAAACTGAAACAAATGGCAGTCTGGAAGGTAGGGGAAAAAAATTCCAAAACTTACCACTCCAGCAGTATGTTTTGAAAAATGGTTCGTAATAATGTAATGTATGTGGGTATTTATTGGGCTCAAACATGGAAAATCACTGGTATGGTCCGTAAAACATCTACAGTTGGAATGATACAGAAAGTACAGATTTGACCAACAATTTTTAAAGTGAAGAAATTCTACTTTATTTCACATTGAATCAAATCTATATCAATGAGAGCTCTCTACCACCAGCTGAGCAAGGAGACACACTAGCTGTCATCATGATATGCCACACACACACACACACACACACACACACACACACACACCACATGCTCACAAACAGGTGCTTTAATGTTTCTAGATGAAGGCACATAAACCCATTGAAGGTCACAGTAAGGCAGAGTCACAGCACTAAGGTGGGACCATAGACTGTAAAAATTAGCAAAAGAACATTCAAGATTTGACCATCTGACATAAAATAGAATCTCTTTTTCAGATTGTCCTGTCTTCCCCTGGAAGGAGGACAGCAGATGAGGACGAGTGAAAATGGCTGAGAAGGAGAGGAGAAGATGTTCACATGCAGTGCCAACAGACATCCCACCCCTACTTTCCATGTAATCTTTACCTCTGCAGGCAGGTCGTGAGAGTTTCTCCTTGTCATTGGAAAAATAGCAGTGCTGAGAGACATCGAGACATCCCCTCCTAGCTTGTAATCCATATTTCCCTTAAGAGTTCTTTGGCTTGATTGAGTCAGCCAACCCTTAAACTGAACACTTGACAGACAGAACACTTGACATCCCATTAATCAACATTATCATGTATCTTCAGGCAGATTCTGTCAGACATAAACAAGTCTTTGTCTTTCACTCAAACATGGAATTGTGACATCATACAGTGTACCATCATTCACAGAAAGCAGCAGTACAAACTCTGAGAGTTGTTTTTGCATCATTTAGAAACAGTAACACCATATGCAAATCACAGTTTGTTCAGTTACCTCTCATTGCATGACTACAAAAGACCATGGAAAGGACCAATCTGTACACAGAGCAGCATTATCCCTATGGATCACCGACAGATTGGATTTGACTAGTTCACAAATTACTAGTTTGACATAATACCCTGTATCCATCAATATACATTCATGTGCAGAAGAGCTTTGCTGTGCAGAGGTAAAACCACTCTGTCTACCATTCAGAGTTCACATAAGTAATCTTTTCCCTGAGTCTTCATATTGTGTCTGAATAATCCTACTACACCCTAATTCCCTACCCTGTCCCCCAAGTGTCCACCTCGTACTATTACCATCAAACGACATTCAAACTGTAGGCATAGGTTAAAGGGAGCTTCAACCATTTCCATGTAAATCAATGAGCAGAAATGTGTGCCCACAGGCAGAGATTATGACACAGCATTCGCCTCACAGTCAGTCACACACACAACACCAGACAGGAAGTCACATACAGTAGACAGACTCTACATTGGCTCTGACATAATAGTGCACACACATTGAAGCACATACACAGCTTCAGTCATTTAGTTCGGTCCATCATGAACTAGAGAGATGTGGTCTGTGGTAAGTGCAATGGTCCTGTGTGTGTGCAAGTGTCCATGTGTACTCTTGTGTGTCTAGGGATTTCATTATGTTTATGTGAGAACATCTGTGCATATGTGTTTCCCTGTGTTAAGTAAGGGCGTACTCAAACGTCCCTTTCTCCAGCCCCTCGATGCCATCAGACCAGTTGGAGGAAGGCATACTGCTGTAGGGGTCCAGCAGGATCCTGAAACATCTTACTATTAGCAGCCCCAGGAAGACCAGTAACATCCCCACAAAGGCAAAAGCTGTCTTCTGCTCCAGAGTCAGAGAATGCGCCATCATGTCGTTTCCGCTCATGGCAGCAAGGGAGTGGTTGTAGTGGCCGCTACACATGGTAAACCAACATCTGGGTTCCTCATCTCTCCTCTGATAGGTTCAGGCATTTATAAGCCTGCATGTTACCTGGACAGAGATTTAAATAAATCAATTCCAATATGATCAGCCTAAATATATATAGCAAAGGCCGTGGAAAGTAAGGAGGGTACAAGTATGCAGAGAATGTACTGAAACTGCAAATCGGATGTTGTGAAATGAGCTGACCATAAAACATGAATGGTTACAGGTTGCTATAAATAGCCTCTTGAATGTGGTATCAAACAGATGTCAGGAGACTTCAATCTCTCTCTCATTCTTCCCCTCTGAGAATTTGATAGAAAATTCCAAAACAAACATGAAAAGATTGAGAAATGCTGCTTGAAAAATGTTGTAGTTGTAACAATCAGATGACAGTGGTGCAATAATACTAGCCAGTACAGTACCATGGCTACACTCCCTTAAGTCACATCAGGATTATACTGAGATGCATAACCAGCTGTTAAACACTGGAAACACACAGATGTGATGTGATGTGATGTATGTTTGGTTAAGAAGAAAACATTCTCTACCTGTTGTGTGTGAGTAGCCTACCAGACAGTGTAATTCCATTAGAGACAACAATGGTGTCTGAGAAAATATAATCTCAAAAATGATGTAGTCACAGCCAGTATGCTTCCGCAGGTTTTTCTCCCAAATATTATATATGAGCACAAGCAGCAGGTGGCTCGAGTCAAAAGCAAGGAGGGGGTTAGATGGGACAGGGAGAGTATATACATGGATAGGGGAATGAAAGGAGAGAATGGGGTAAGACAGACAGACAAGGCAGAAGGAAGTAAAGTGATGAGTATAGGATGTTGCACAAGTATTCTTGATGTGAGAGGAAGAGGAGAGAGGAGAGAGGGAGGGAGTAAGGTAAGATGAAAGAAAGGCTGCATTGAGAAGACTCTATAATGTGGGTTCTGTGAGGAAGAAAAGCTGGCATCTCACCATCATCATCGTTTCATCCTTACAGACCTGTTGCTGATGTTTCTAGGAACAGGTCTTCTGTCTTGGAGCCGACAAACACATATCCACTAATACATCCATTGCTGTTATACTGAATGCGCCAGGCTGATACCAGATCAAAACAAAAACCCAGAGAGAGAGAGAGAGAGGTGGAAAGAGAGAGAGAGAGAGAGAGAGAGAGAGAGAGAGAGAGAGAGAGAGAGGGGTCGGACCAAGCTATGATATGTGTCTCATCTCAGGGAATTAGCTCCTCTCCACATGCTCTCTCACTTGCTGCCTCCTACTCATTATCATTCTGTTTCTCTATCTCTCCTTCCAGAAGCACGCACGCTTGCTTCTGCTGCATGGCAACCACTTGTTAGTCTCACTCAGCTGGTCTGCTGCCTCAGTCATTCACAACATTCCTGCTCAGCGTCACCAGGATGGATGCAGCAATATAAATAAGCAATTTGTCTCCTCTTTCTCTTCTTTTTCTCATCCTCTCCCTGGCTTGTTTCGCTTCTCTCAAAATGACTGCCAAAATGTGACAGAAATATCACGGCTTAGCTAGCAACTGAAATTCTGCTTGTCGTTGCTGCTGCAAATGCTGCTACTAAAATATTGTACAGCACACCCTACAAGCCTGGTTTTATTATATATTTTCAATTGGTGCATTTTAATCAAATTTAATTAGCCCCTCTTCTTAAAGTCTTAAGATTGCAGGGCTCTTGGACATGAAGAGCACTTAGTTGTCCTCTCAATGTTACTGTAATAAAACAAACAAACAAACAAACAAACAACTGTATTTATGAGGAAATAGAAAAAGAAACAGCTGGTCATTTGATTGGCCACTGTACAGGCATGCAGCAGGGTTCATCTGGTCGTCTGTTATGCTGTGCATCTTTATATCAGCGATGTAGTTTTTGTCACAGTGGTGCAATGACTAGACCCCAATGACAAGCAAACCATGAGAGAGACCGTCATTAACAAAACAGCACTAGATGCACTTTGTAATGTGCAAGAATTCACTGGCACACAACTAATACAAGATCAGTCCAAATAAACTTAAAAAAAAAACAAAAACCTCATTGCAAGAATGAAACCTGCAGGAGAATTAAATTCCTTGCAGTTTGAAGGTTTCATGCTTTGCAGTTTCTTGTCTTCTTGGTTTAGGAGTATTTTCTATTCTTGCTGTGCATGCGAATACTGGTTAGTTAGGCCAGAGCAGAGGAGGTGTTCTTAAGAACATTACACTTGATATTTTATTTCAGTTCTTACAAATTACATGAGGAAATGCACACTGTAAAAACAAATTTGTTAGCCGTTTTACTGTACCTCACTGCCTTTGTGTGTCAAACTAAAGAGAAAATATTATTATTATTATTGTTACTACTACTGCTACTACTACTACTACTGAATTTCAAGTCTAATTATATGATCATGATGGAAACCGAAGTTTTGAACTTATGTTAGCTTTTGATTTTTTATTATTGCTTTAATATCGGTGAGCGACACTCACAACAAGTTTGATGTATTTTTATATGTAAACATGCTAATAGGCTTTGGGCTCTTCTGCCTCTGAAAGATTAAATACTGAGACAATTTGAACTTGTTGCATAAAAGACATAAGAATATTATCCAATGTCCATAGAACATCAGGGTTAAGGTTGCGAGACTTTTATCACACTCAGACAAGTCACTGATTCTGAGAACTGTAAAATTTTGATTACTGATTGATTGCTCTTTGTGTTCTGTAATGAACTCTTGTCTAGTACAATTTGTTCAAGAAAGTACAAAGACAATGCAATGAAACTGCAAGGATTTTGAATACGTTATCAGGATTTCACAGTAGCCTGACTGCAGCAACTGCTAATCCTCTTGAGACGCAGAAGTTAATATTATCCATGGTAAGTTTAATTTCCTTTTTAAAAATAGGCATGGCAAATTCAATCCCACTGAGTAAATCTGATTATCTATAATACTGTTTTGTTTTTTTTTTTTAACAATATGTTACATACTAATGGGGATTTACAGAAACAGAGCTTTTAACTTTCCAGAGAAACTACTTAAAAACTGCAATTTTCTCAGAATTGATCATTCAAACCTTTGCAGCTGACTCAGATCAGAGATAGAGTCAAGGTCTGCAGTAAGCTAGATTTAGACAAATTGTATGTTTATGACTGGATTTATCATCAATGTTTTGGGTGAAACGTATGATAATTTATATGTTTACATTTATAATTTGCAGATTGTGGGTTTTCAAAGTTACGCAGTTGTAGTTTGACTTGGAAACCATATGAGTGTGAAGAGTACACTTTGTGTCTTTGTTAATTCTGTCATAAAGACTCTCTGATGTATATAAAAGTGGATATGATTTTAATCTGAACTGTTTCGAAGGGAGTCACTACAGTGTAGTCTGCTTTAATAACTTCTGACTCAGAGAAATCAGGTCCATCAATCTATTCAATTTTTTTCTATAGGGGCCAAGCTAAGCCATCATTATTAATTTAATCTACACGTGACGAGATACCCTATCTTTGTCCCAGTTACTCTGACCAATGTCAGGGATATTAGATGTCACATTCTAGTTTATGTTTACTATGATCCATATAAATGTAAAACTTTTGCTGTGAAGAATATTCTGAAGTTATTTCTTAGTTCTCATGGTATGACTGCATCATTCCTCTGTGGGCCACACTTTGAAAACAACCATTAAGGAAATATGTTATCAGTTTATTGGCCTGAATTTTTATTTACAGAGTAATACATGGATGTTAAAGTTTAACTTTTCTGCTATGTCCCAGATCTATTTGAGCCATAAAATGGCTGCAATCGAAAGTGTTTACAATGCAGATTCATGACACATGACAAGCAGTGCAATCAGTTTCTGAATGAAGTTGGTGTGAATTCATTTTCATATGTGATGTTGTAACAGTCCTTGTACTTTACTACGATTCTGGTTAGTTATTTGTCCTTAATTAAAACAAATGCAGAAAACTGAGCAACAAAATCAGTATATCAGCAAATTTCTTTATATGACTTGAATATCTTAATATAACATAATGTACTACTGTATCTGGATTATGTGGATGTAGTGAACTGTTACTGTGAGACACAAAATGACTTGGTTGCCAGTGACATCTGGAAATTTTCTTAGAATAATGCTAAATAAATAAATAAATAAATAAATTGAAGACGATACAAAATTTTGAAACAGATGAATAGGACTATGGAAGAGAAATCCTTCATATAATAATTTCTCGTTAGGCCTGACACCTAAGCAACTATCCCACTGAAGTTTTGTCATTATTTTCCTTTTTTGCTCCAAGATGTAAATGTGTACATTTGCATCCTGAATAAAAAAAAAAAAAAAATTGGGACTAGGTTATCACAGTGAAGATAACCTAGCTAGCTAGACAAAGAATTTTACAGGAGTACACATATAATTTTCAACTTACGACATATTGAAAAGTCAGAATCAAAGTTTCTTCGCTGTGGTTTTGTACGTCTACTACCCCAGGCCAGTGGACTTACTGACCAGATTCTCAAATGTTACAAAGTATATTGTATCAAGAAAATGAATTTATGCCTCTGGTAGAATAAAAGTGCCTCAATCAATACTTTCAAGAATGATGAATTGGCTTGGCTCTGTATTATAATCAATAAGGCAAGAGATTTCTCATCTGATACTGTGGTGTGCTGTGCCTTGAATACAGTAAGCTACAAAGAGATATTGCTGATATAACTCAATAGATTACACTGCTTGCACTTAAAAAACTATTTGATTCTGTTGTACTATACCATTATCAGAAAGAATAACAGACAATTTACAGTATTCTTGGATGTAATATAGGTAGCAGGAGGTGTACAGGTGTTAGTGGTATTTTTTGTGGTCTGGATGCAGTTCAGAAACCATATGTATCCATTATATACAGTAAGGTCTCTGTTTCTGCATACACACACTCCTCAAACCACATCCAACAACCACAGTGAAATCTGTGCATCTCATTGATTATTCTTTAGGAATTAGGGAGCTTAAATTTCTGCCAAACATAATAATATTAGCAACAACATTATTATTATTATTATTATTATTATTATTATTATTATTATTATTATTATTATTATTATTATTATGTGGGATCATGGAGTCCACTCACGTTTTATTTTCAATCCATTTACTCCATATTTTATAGAATTTCTGTTTTTGAATCTTCAAAGAAAAAGTCAGTTTTCCATTTTAAAAATGCCATGTATTACGTCAAACTAAAATCAGGTTCTATTCTATTCTATTCTATTCTATTCTATTCTATTCTATTCTATTCTATTCTATTCTATTCTATCCCCAGGATGCCTAGCAACAGCTCCCGGTGAAGTCTCGCGTTGCTACCTCAAACCTCCTCTGCCCATTTTGAACTGCGTAGCCACCGGGGCATCTTGCGTTGTGCAGGACGAAAAAAAAAACCTTAACATGGCAGACGTTGAAACTGTGGATAATGAGATAAAGGAAGAGGAAACCCCTACATCCAACCACTCTGACACTGAGGGATCCAACGAAGAAACGCCTAATGGCGTGAAAACGTACGTAAAAATGATAGTCATTGTTCTCTGTCGTGTTTGTGCACCAATTCGCTAGCTAAAATGGAGTCCGAGGAAGCTAGCCATTGTTAGCTAAGGAGCCTCAGAAACAGCTAGCATTAGGCTTTAGTGCCTTCTGTGATAAATGTTAGGTTTCTGACTCACATGGAACGTTGTTCTATTACAAAGTGATGTCCTGTTTAACATTAAGAGATAGAGCGACAGGCCAATCGTCACTAGGTGCTAATCGCAGTTGTGTTCTGCTTGTTTGGTAGCTCGCTAACGTTAGCTACCTAGCAAATGGATTAACTAAGCAACCGTATTTTCGGTTCAGATTACTTGTTAATATATCGCTAATTTTGCTGTTAATCCTAGATAAAATATTCTGCATGTAGTAACGTCTTGTTGCACTGTTACCCAATGAATTTCTTTTGTGCCCGCAAGTATTAAACTTAAATATCCTTAATATTTTAAAAGCAGCTTGGAAAAATAACAGGCCTGAAAAGTTATTTAAACATAAAAAATTTATTATAGCCATAATATAAGAATTTCAATAATTTTAATATCTTAATCCCTTTTTTCATTTTATGAACGAGATAATTAGTGCTAATGAATTATGGTCACTTTATGAAAAAAGTTTGTAGTTTAAGTGTACACGTTTCTTTGTATTATATGATAAAATATTCCTACTTTATTCTTAACAATATGGATGGAAAGGTTGGGAGTCTTTTTTGGGGTTTGGTTTTATGTGTGATGCCTGTATATATTTGTGTGTGTGTGTGTGTGTATCCTTGATTTTGTATTCAGTAATTTAAAAAACACTTAACTTTTGGGTAAATACCTCATTATATAAACTCGCTTTACACTGTTTTGTTATACTTGCCTGTAGAGGAAATTCAAAAGATATCCTACCACTCACTCGTCTATATAAAAAGAGAGTAAAGTTTGGATTTATTAAGCCCAATCACGTAACCTAAAAATCAGGTAAAAAAAAATATCTGTCTAAAAAGATATCTGTCTATAAAGTATAGCTTTAATTTAACTCTGGCTTCAACTAATTGTGGTTTTATATTAGTCTTTTCTCTGAGTTGCTGCTTCATGCATTTGTTTAGGGACCCTGAAGAGGCCGAGGTCTCCAAAGTCAAGCATGAAGGTAAAGAGAAGTCCTCTGCAAACAAAAGAGGAAACCGTTTCCATCCCTACAAAGACAAACATGGCGGAGAAAAGAAGAGTGCTCACAGGAACCGAGTGTTCATCAGCAATATCCCCTATGATATGAAGTGGCAGACGATTAAAGATCTAATGCGTGAGAAAGGTAAATTCTAGGGATGCGTTCACCCCCTCTTTGTCTCTTCAGCTGATCAGATGTTCTTGATTCTCTTTTTTTGTTACCAGATGGATCATCCTGCATGTAGTAGTAGTTAATTAGATGTTCTTACTTTTTTCTGGATGTACCTAGCAAATGGCAAGGAACCAGAGTAGTGTGATATTAGCTTATGGATTTTAATTAATTCCTTTGGATGGACACCAATTTAGTTTGGGCTCATATGTCTGTGAGAAAAGGAAGATGAACTTAGTTATTTTGTCACTTGTTTTTTTTATGGTATTGTCAGCTCCTAAATGTAACCTCAAACCAGTAGTAGAATTGATTCTTGTATGAATTTGTCGCATCTGTTGTAAGGTGAACCTTAATTGTATGAATGACACTGTTATATTCTAATTTCTGAACTATGGGGTCTCAAGAAGCCTTTTAAAGGTGAGAGGACAGCTTTATACACTCTTCACTGTCATTAACGGAATCTTGTTGACCAACTGATCAATCTTGCAGTCTTTTGAATTTCCCAGGTTTAATGTAGCTGTGTTTCTCTCTGGCCTTGGCTTGTGGGTGTCTCAGTCACTGCCCAGAAAGGCATGGTGTTGTCTGGTGGGATTTGGTCTGGGCTGACTGTTGATCATTAATGGGACATCTCCATCTGTATCGGCATTGCCAAGGCCGACGGCGACGTGACGACTTGGTGACTTAAATTCCTTTGTTCTTTTGGTATTTTTTCCTTTGTATGTCTCATGTAGTTGGTGAGGTTACATACGTGGAGCTCTTTAAGGATGCTGAAGGAAAGTCAAGGGTAAGTGATGTGGTCAACTTGCTGCACGAGGTTTTAAATCTCCTCAGCAGTCTCTTTATCATCAAGTGCTTTTCTAGGTCCTCATCCTTTGGGTCTTTCTATGTTACTGAACTGGAGATAGGTTGTGTTTATAGCCTGATAGATGGCTAATGATTGATATTCATTTGAAAGGGAGATGTCCTGTTGATTATGGAAAGGAGCCTAATGAACTTATCTAAGAGTAAACTTTAGCTTTTGTTGTTGTCATTTCAATTGGTGTCAAAGTTTGTTTGTTTGGCCATTTTCCAAAGGGCAATGTGGATTGTGCGATTTGTCTCACTGATTGACCCTCACTGTCTCAAAATCTTACATTACAATTCTGTTATATGGCATGGCTCTCTCTTCAAAGGAACAAAACATTCTTGAAAGATCATATAGTCCTTTTAAACTTTTTTTTATTTTTAGATTAAATGACATAAAATACATAGGTAAATAGACGTACCACAATGTTTTGTTTTAAGTGGCAAAATTAGTTACTTTATGAATTTGCTAACACATTCATATTTATGTCCAGTGCACAACATTCAGATGTTTAAAATACATTAAATTACAATGCATGGGTAAGTGTTTTGCCACATTTAAATATTTCGGATAGCTGTTTTTTATACTGTATCTGTTATACACATCAAAATTCTAAATGATCAACACTGAGCTTCTTTGAATAATAAGGATATGCTCTCGTTTTGCTTTTAATATTAGGTTTGCAAAACAATTGACAGTCAAAAATCTGTTGGCTCAAACAAGTAGAAAAGAAAATTGGCTAATGTGCAATATAAAATATATTAGTGGCATGCTGATACATTAGATTTATAATGTTAAAGTGCTTTGTCTTGCTTGTAACTGTATTTTGTTTACTCCCTCTACATTGGATGTGTGCTTTTTGGACTACCATGATGTCTTTTGGTTAGGGCTGTGGGTAAGAAACTACCTTACATTATCCAACAGATACTTTTATATATTTGTATTGTATTTATATAGATATACTCAAGCTTACATGGACTGATGTGATGCTCTGCTTTCCCTAATTCAACAGTGTGGTGGAGTTCAAAGATGAAGAGTTTGTGAAGAAGGCCATAGAAACTATGAATAAGCATGACCTAAGTGGAAGGCCACTGAATATCAAGGAGGTGGGAACAATCACGGGCTACATGATTACAACAAAAGTGACAGTCATAAGTATTGTGAACATCATAATCGAAAATATTTTTTTGCATTTTCTCATTTTAACCCATATCTTTATAAAACAAATAAAATATTTGACTGCGTCATATTGAAATATATTCATGTCATCGTATTGACAAGATCAAAATGACAGCAAATTGCCATTTCTTACTCAAGGATCCTGATGGGGAGCATGCCCGGCGTGTGCTGCAGCGCATGGGAGGAATGCAGCAGGGAGGTCGTTGTTCAGACATGGGTCCCAGTGGGCTGAACCTGCCACCCTCCATTGCCAACAACCCCAACATCCCCCCTGAGGTCATTCTTGCGCTGCAGGCAGGGCGACTGGGCTCCACGGTGTTTGTGGCCAATGTGAGGACATGGCTTTAAACTCTTTCCACTTGTCACAACTTCGTGATAATTACAAACAGTGACATTTCTGTTGTCTTGCAGCTGGATTTCAAGGTGGGCTGGAAGAAATTAAAGGAGGTGTTTAGCATGGCGGGTACGGTGAAACGCGCAGACGTAAAGGAGGATAAGGATGGCAAGAGCAGAGGGATGGGAACTGTTACATTTGAGCAGGCACTGGAGGCTGTGCAGGCCATATGTATCCTTCACAATTCAGCAATAAAAACAATCAACTGCATAAAGCCATTCTTCACAGTTTCACAGCGACCTTGCCCTTGACTCTCGATTCAGCCATGTTTAATGGACAGATGCTCTTTGACAGACAGATGCATGTTAAAGTGGTACAGTATTTATGCATATCACATCACTCTAATTAAATACAGAATGCATTTTTACATTGTTGTGGTGTTTTTGTAGGATGACAAATCTCTTCCTCCTGATGATTTCCGACAAGTGGAAAAAACACCTCATTTACCAAGTAAGTCCTCTTTATTCAGCCTTACCTGCAGGAGTAATCATGAGCATGGCACTGTAATTGTCACGGTCAAGGGTTTGACGCCTATTGGGACTATGACATGTTATTAAAATTGAAATTATATTAATATTACAGTGGTTTTAGAAGCAGAGGAGTGTGCAAATAATCATAATCTGGATAACTGGATGAATTTCTGCTGATGTTTTTTGTCATGTTTTATGTGTAATATCAACCAGAACTGGTATGACAAAAGAAAAGGTTATTGCCAGCAGTGAATTGGGAAATAGAATATTGCAGATCTTAAATGCTTAAAATTGGCTTCTTGATCACAAATGCATTATGTTTATAAGATTGATCAACTTGAAAAACATGACACAAAAACCATTCACTGGTGGATTCCTGTATCTCTGTTACATAAAGGATATCTTGCATGTTTGAGCCCAGTGTATACAGACTATATACACGTTACTGACAACCGTTTCCCAAAATATACTTAGGCAGTAAATAAAAAAAAAGTCTTATTTGCAGACTGTCATTGGTTTCAGTTCATTCCAATATGCTGTTAAAATCAACTTGTAGAGACATGAAACATACTTGAGATAGTGAATCCATCACAGTGAACACGTCTGTTATTTGTTTGCCAAAGTAACTTTATTTATACGATCCAACACGGAGCTGCATGAAAGGTGATATATGTTTCCTGGTGGAAACATAGTCATAGAGAAGGCAGCTTTTACCAAGAAATTAAAACAAATTAAAACTACAATTGTGAACAAATTTTAGTAACATGTATGCGGGTTGTATGTATTGAACTCAAACATTCATGATTACTGGTACAGTCCTTTAATATGTAACCCATTGTGCCATGAATACTGCTATTTTAACAATCTAGTCTCAACTCCTCTGTTTTCCTCGTCTGTTTTGTGTGTAGGGGGTCTAGCTGGTATCGGCATGGGACTAGGACCAGGAGGGCAGCCCATCAATGCCAACCGTCTGAGCAGTGGAGGAGGAAGGGGAGGAGGAGGAGGAGGAGGAGGTGGCATGAGCTCCATGGGACCTGGAGGTGAGCCTCTTCTTAGTTGTTTTTGGGCAGGAAATATTCCAAAGCTTTACACACATCACATACTGTGCTGCAGGAAGGGTTCAAGAGATAACAATTGAAAATATTGGGCTTCACAAAACTATTCGCTCTCTTAGGATGTGATCAAACTTGTCTCCAAAATGTCCGTTGTATTAATATAGATGGATATATTTCTGTTGGTGCAGTCTGATTTACTTCTCCTCTACCACAGGTATGGATGTAACAGGTTATGGTGGAATGAACAGACTTGGAGGAGGTAAAGTCTTTGATTGCTTTTTCCTCTATACAAGTTACTGAATCGCTTTATGGAGGGAAAGATAGATAATGATGATGACATTATTTGTGTTTCCTTTGACAGGAATGAGTGGGGGCTTTGGGGGTATGGATAACATGGGCAACATGGGTGGCTTTGGAGGGAGAGACATGGCAACAATTGGCAGGATGGGAGGTAAGCGAGCATCCATGTGCAGTGATGAGGTTCCATTAAAAAAAAAAAAAAAATTTTGTTATTTTTAGTATTGTGATGCACCTCTGTGCATCATTTTAAATTCTGTGTGTGTGTATGTAATGAGAATACTTGCTTGTTTGTTTCTTGAGATATGTACCGGGCAGGAATGGGCGGAATGGATCGGGACTTTGGCCACAGCGACATGGCAATGAATCGAGGATTTGGGGATTCGTTTGGAGGAATGGGTAAGCACAGCTTTATTCTGACTTCAAAGAAGTCTAAATCCATACACACCTACACATATAGGTAATGGTTTTTAGGAAGTGTTTGTGTCATATGTGCTGTCCTGTTTTGTGTAGTTACTGTTTGGTGCTGTTGTGTGTTCTGGTCTAACGTGCACCGTTTGCATTGTCTCCTTTAGGTGGCGGTTTTGGAGCAGGCATGGGCACTGGAGGCATGGGGCACATGGGGTCTGGATTAGGTACATCAGAACTCAATTTTTCCTCAATGGATCCCGTATCTCTTAATCAGTTGATCTTGCACAATAGATACACACTCAGGCTGTCAGGTTAGATTAGGTGTTTTCAAGCTGTAGCTATCTCTCCCATTAGTGTGTCTTGATATTTGAAAGTTGTTAATCACTTTTCACAGCTAACATGTAAGAGCAGAAATTACTGTTATCACGACTTACTGAACAGGTAATGAGTACAAAAGCACGTTGGCCGGCAGCATTTGTCTGTACCCAGGTGTTGTCCTTGAACACAACAGATGAGTAGGTTAGAGGTCTTTTCCCTGTTTTCTGAGATACAGATTTTGTGTGCAAACATTCGTTCCATCCTTTTAATTAATGAGATATTTAGTAAAAGAACTTCTCATTATAGCTCCACAGTAAGTTTGTCTCTGTCATTATCCAACAGTTGTTTTTATATATTTGTATTATATTTGTGTGTGTGCGCGCACTTATTGCAGGTGGTGGAATGGGTAATATGGGAATGGACCGGATGGGCTCCAGTTTTGACCGGATGGGCATGGCAGGGATGGATATGAACCGTGGCTTTGGAGGCTATGGAGGTGGAGGATCAGGCCACATGGGTGGAGGCATGTCTGACAGAGGCTCTGGGTCCAAAGCTGGCTGTCAGATCTTTGTGCGAAATGTAAGTGTGGGTTAGAGCTGTCTTTACGTGACAATAGAAAAACTCCTTTTGTCCAATCTTATCTTATTTATTAGTTTTAATTTTACTTAGACTTCAGACTCCACTCGATTCTTTGCAAAGACTTTCTGCTTAGTCCGTAGGATATTTCAACATGAGCTGTATGGACTGAAGTGTCAATTTTTTTTGTTGCAGCTCTCCTATGATCTTACATGGCAAAAGCTGAAGGAGAAGTTCAGCCACTGCGGTATGTCTTTCACTGTCTATGAATCTAATAAAGGACCATACCAGTGGCTTTGCACATTTGAGCCCAGTAAATACAACCGCATACAAGTTACATCACAGTCAACCATCTCCTGCAGCATGCTACTGGAGTGGAACTGTCTGAATTTTTTTTTTCCCAACCTTCCAGGCAGCCAAATCTTCCAATGGCTGCCTAGAAGGTAGGAAGCACATTTCAAGAGACTTGAAACATGATTGAGGTGGTAATTCATCACAGCAAACCACACAGCCTTTATTTTTTCTAGAAGAATGCAGTTAAAAGCAGTAGTATTTATTGGGCTTAAACGTGCAAACACTGGCAGGGTCCTTTACCTGATGCATTTGCAGAACTCAGATATTTAAAAAAGATGTAACTGAACACATTGGTCATAGATTACGAGCAATGTGGAAAATCTTGAATTTTGGCTTTATGTACATCATGTGAAACTTGTACATTTCTATTTGTTGCAGGTCAGGTAATGTTTGCAGAGATCAAGATGGAGAATGGAAAGTCAAAGGGCTGTGGAACGGTGAGATTCGACTCTGCAGAGAGTGCTGAAAAGGCCTGTAGGATGATGAACGGAACCAAGATCAACGGCCGAGAGGTGGACGTCCGTCCAGATCGTAATGCCTAAACTTTTGTAGAAATCATATTAACACAAGTTCACATTCAACCCTCTCTCAAGTAAGCTTTTGTTTTGTTTTAAAAACACAATTATTTCATATCCACGTCCACCGTTTCATAAGTTTTTGTTTATATAGTTTTTTTTTCTCTCTCTTTGTTTTGTAAACCCATTTTAATTTGTGAGGAAGTTTATTTGAACAAATAAACTTTTCAATTTTTAAACCTTGTCGTAAAATCTACTGAGATCAAAGTCTCTGAGTTGTTCACTGTGTGTTTTACTGAACCCAAGGTGTTGATCTGTTAAGCTTTATCACTAAACACTGTGGAACACTGACCTTTTGAAGTGGAAAATTCTGTGTTAATCAGGAAAATAAGTGTTGGAATAAAACAACAACTTAGTGGATATAATTTTCTGAACAGTTTATGAACAGCAGCTTTCCATGGCTTCATGATCAGTAGCAGTTTTTACCCAAAATCCTATTGTTGTCACTTTTGATTGAATCTGACTTTCTTCTAAATCTAATTGCATATCAGTGGTCATGTGTCTGTCCATGGAAACTTTACAGTTGGGTTTAAACAAAATACAAAAAAAATAGTATTTTTGTTTTTCACTGTTTAGACAGTAGAAGGGCAGTTTGAGTTTTCCTTTTCCCCTGCAGGCAATAATGGTGTCCTCATACAAAGCTCATCAGAGGCCTTTTTTTTTTTTTTTAAAAGAATAAAACAAAGCCACAAGATCATTTGACACCTTTATTTCCTGAGTTCAAGTGTGTATTCAGTCCTGGGTTCATTTGACCTCTGCATTGAAGAAGTGAATGGCAATTTTTCAAATTGTTATCCAAATGTACTGCTGCCATTTCTGTTTATATTGGCATTATTTCAGATTTGATAAGCTTCTCATTTTGCAATAAAAATTGTGTAGATGTTGTTAAACATGCAATGTGGAATGTTCTTGAGCACTTCTCCCATGGCACAATATCTTTAAAGTATGTCAGTGGGAGTGTACTTCCTTTGAGTACAACTTTTGTTATTAAACTTGATATAGGCTCACATCCCAGTGAGGTTCAGATCTCAGTCACTGCACAATCTTATGGGATTATTCCCAATAATTCCCAGCTCATACAGGATAGACAGAGTGGCAAACAGGAGGTAACAGATGAGAGAGATGACTCCCAGCTTCCAGTCCAACTTCCATCCATTCACATGAACGGCTACAAAAAGGAAAACGATGGAGAGGAGAAGTGTAGAGGAAATGAAGACCAGTCCAGTGCTGTTGACCTCCACAGGGTTGTTGGTGTCCACAAATGCGGTTTTAATGAACCAAGGCAGCCCCAGACACAGCATGTCAAATACATTAGAACCCACAATGTTGGACATGGCCATGTCAGCTTTCCCTGACGAACAGGAAAAAGAAAATTAAGCCATTGTATGATCAGACTTGTAGTACAGAAACTAGTAAATTTATTATTGCTTGGAAATTGCAAAAAATAAAAACTGATGCAAAGATCTACCGTCAAATGAAAGAGCTCAGAGATGATACACGAGAGATGTTACCTTCTCTGGCCACCATCACGCTGGCTACAGTGTCGGGTATACTGGTTCCAGCAGCCAGCAGAGTGAGTCCCATCACTGTATCAGGAATACCAAGAGTCTCTCCTGTACACACACACAATACCAACAAATCATTCACCCAAAAACAGCAGCAACTGAACTTCAGTCACCATTTTCTCTTCTCTCATTACATGCAGAAGTAAGCAGATAAAATTTTCCAATGCAGATTTTTGTCAGAAAATTCAACTGAACAAAAACTACCCACAATGCATAAAGGCTGCAGACTGTTAGAAATTAGAAAGCAGAGTTCCGAGGCTCATAGGAAAAATTATGCCATGCATCTGCATGCAGTGTGGCAGTAAACGACTGCCAAATCCAACTAACAGGCAAGCATCCCTTAAAGGCCTATAAAATGCCTCAATAATCCTTTTATCCATACACACATGCCTTAACATAAACTTAGGTTTGCCTTAAATCTCTGAATTTAAAATGTGAATTTTTCACTAATTTTACAAGAATGGGGAGCAGGCTGCTTATTTACAGCTCCACTCTGGTCTTTTAAAGATCAAATTCATTTGTTTTACCTCTTAAAGTCACTTATTCCGTGTACATTCCATTTTAATAATAATATGACAAATTTAAGGGGCTTTAGGGCACAACATTAAGTCGTTTTGTTCCCTAATGAATATAAAGCAAAATTTCAAAAATTTCAGCTCATCATCAAACCTCAAAATTCATCTCAAACCTCAAATAGTGGCTAAAGTGTAATTAAATTACTGTTGAGAGCCAATGTAGGAATAACTCTTAGTAAGTTACTTTACTTTACTGGGATGCTAACATTAACCCACAAAATAAGACTTCATCATCCTGCATCCTGCAAATTTTCATAAATTTATTACAGCTTCAGTCTGACATTGCTGATGTTGACACATGCATAAGCACATGCTGAGTTGTACCTACTTTGTCTCGCGCCATAATCCTAACTCTCTTTGTATTTTCATCTATGTGACAACTATGCATAATAATCTCATTATGCTTCACTAGACCTTCCACTGTCACATGATGCTGAAGCTGCCCTTGTGGTCTGATCGCAGGTCTGTTTTATAGGTGATAGTTCAGATGCAGATGGGGAGAGTAGCTGTTGTCATACCTGTGCCTGTGGGTAGTTTTGTGTCTGCACCCACAGCTCACATGACTGTTTCCTTGCGGGTGAAACAGGCCGTAATCCTACTGTGGCTGGATAGACGTTAGGGCCCAGTGGAGCTACACTAACCCCCGTCTTAGGACAATGGCATCTCAGGAATTAGCCAGCAGACCAACATGTGATTCTGCTCTCCATATCAGACATTTTTCTCATAAGGGTCACACTCCTACTGTAATACGCAAAGGCTAAAAACCTGGAGACAACTCGAATGAACTTTTACAGATTTTACAGAGATTTTGAGCTATAACTTCACACACATGCCGTGTACTATTAAAGACTTGATGAGGTGGTTTGTCACAAAAAGTTTAAAATATACTCTTACCTACAACAGTGACCATCCACACCAATATGTATGTGAATACTGAGATCCAGATAGCTGACATGATGAAGGTTATCATAAACCATTGCTTCCAGAACCTTCTTCTGCAGTCAGGGACAGTGAGGAAAAGCAGAACGATGACTGGCAGAGACAAAACCCACAGGATCCGTTTCAGGTCGCTCTCCGGCACAGCGAACACACTTTTGTCCTCTGGTTGACCAGCAAACCGACATGTAGAGTTTCATATTATGTTATCAAAGGTCATGAGGGTCAACACCGGAAAGCTGAAAGGAGAGCTGTCCTTTACCTTCAGGAATCTCATTGAGGCCGTGCAGGCTGAGAGACAGGTGAGAGTATCCTGAGTCGTCCTGGAAGATCCCGCTGTCCGTTCTGGAGTGTCTGTGGACTCGTAGACTGGTGTTGTCATTCCAGCCCACCAGAGGCTGCGTCTCGGCCTTCTCCCCAGATGCTTTATCCACGCAGGTGCAGCAAGGACTCAGCTTCCTCAAGACAAAGTCACTGATGCGAAGGTCAAAGCACAGAACCACAATGTAGGCAATGTAAACCAGCAGCAGACAGGCGGCGTCATACCTGCAACAAAGACATCAAGTGGTAATTATTAAAACTCAGCCGATGGGGCCAGTATTAGCAAGTCACCAATTTTTAGGTTTCTGTTGGCATATATGAAAAAAATATTTCAAAGGAAATTATACTATAGATGGGGTTGTTTGCTTATTTTTCGTTCTCAACTCATGTTATTCAAGTATTTTCATATTTAGTTTGTTTAGAATAAATTAATTTCCAGCAACATTAATTGCTTAAAATTTGCTATCCTAACTCCACAGATACTGTCCTTAAATAGTAAAGTTTATTTAAAACAGCTTCCACAGTACATGCGATATCTTCGACAAAACTCTTAAATTAGCAAATTTAAAGGTCAGCGTCAAAATATTTGAAGGTGATTTAATAAATATATATTTTAAAATAAAATATAGGAAAAACATGTTGTGTTTACATATTTTGATTTAATACATGACATTTCCATTTTGTCAAAGCGCCTTCATTGTCTTCATCGTGATAAGATATTCTTCTGTATACATAATATGATGTGACAAAAATAAAGTAATTCAGGCACATTCAGGAAATAGCCCATAAATACTGAATGTTCTTGCACTGTGTTTACGACACAATAAGCATTGATGACGCAGATATTGTGCTGAGTCACGGTACTGTAATATGCAGGTGTTTTCTTTACAGCATTCTATTTTTATTCCAGTCTCAGGCAGAAGGCGCAATAAACGTATGCATCTGACTTTGTCTTTTATAGCTTACAGGTAGTCAGGTCTGAAGATCATGTTTAAACACATCCCCGTGATCAATATCAGAGCACAAGGATATACAAACACTCACCAGTAAACCTTGTTATCAGAAATAATAGCAATAACAGCGGCTACACTGATGCCGTATGCCAGGCAGTCCCTGAACAGAGGCCAACAGCTCAGATGAGCAGCCTGAGAGGAAACAGAAATACAGTTTATAGCTCATATAACACAGTGCACAACTAGCCTTCCGCTTTGGCCTATTAAAGTTGTCGCTTTTATGTTCACATTGTTAGCAGTTGGGTATTCTGTGTGTGTGTGTGTGTGTGTGTGTGTGTGTGTGTCAGAACACACAACAGAGGTNGGTATTCTGTGTGTGTGTGTGTGTGTGTGTGTGTGTGTGTGTCAGAACACACAACAGAGGTCAAGAGTCCACATGCAGCACAGATTCCTAAGAGGTTGTAGACTGCTGATCCCACTATGGTGCTGACCCCAATGTCTCCCTTTGTCACAAACACACCTAAGAAACCAACCACACACACACACACACAAACCAAAAAGAAACACATCTTAGCTCTCATGACAAAAAGCTGGAGGACAAACAGTTAATTTGACTGAGAAATGATACAGTGACTATGACAACCAGTTATGGTGTTGGTGGCCTGATCACAGTTTATCATCCCATCATTGCTGAATAAAACTTAATATACTCATGCACAGTTACCCAGAAAGGCTGTGACAAGTTCAGGTGCAGAACTCCCAGCTGCCATAAATGTGGCTCCGGCTACGTCTTGAGTCAATCCCAGGCCTGCGAGAACCAAGAATACATGACAATATAGACCACATGTATAAAATAATAGGAGCAATATGTAATCCAGTACAATAATACAACAATCAAATATCAGCCTCGTCACCATGGTATTGAATCTCTCTTTTCCACAACTTCACATTATAAGTTTCACAAGGGTATTATTTATTGCAGTGTTCTTGTATTGGACTGTATTATATTTTTCACATACAGTATTCTCCCACTATTTCAGCATATTCTATATCCCAGTAATACCCAGTGACAGACATATGCATATACCACACAATACTCCAAAAGATTAACTCATTTAGGTTATTTTTCGTGATGCAAGTTGAACAAATACCAATAACATTATCATTCATTTTTTAAATATTTGAAATTTTGATACAATTTAATTGGGCATATCTCAGTTTACTGTTTGTTCCTTTAAATAGCCTCGTCCTATTATTCTTTTATCTTTGAGGTGAATAAAAAGCAGAATATTTGCTTTTTCTATCATAAAGTTCCTTGAAACAGCTAGCCAACCTTAAAATAACAGCATATTAAAACCTTCAATACTCTGTAATATTACAATAATACCATAAAGGATATAAAAACACATCACAATTTAAATATTAGTGAGAGTAAAACGTTATCTATCATAAGTATCATTATATATCACCTAAATATTATCCCCTCATCTGTGCTCCAATACAGTTTTTATAATGCCAAAACAATATACAGTATATTATATAATATAACAACATATAATATAATGCCTTGCGTGATGCAACACATGACTTACGCTCACTGATCACTTCCAGGGATGGCAGAAAGTAATCATCACAGATTACTGAAACAGCCAGCAGCATGTAGAAAATCAGAAGGAAATAGATGACGAGGCCTCCATCCTTCCGCTCCTGCACAGTGAAGAACCCTTCAGGAAACTCGGAGGACTGAGGCGAGACGCATTCTGTCTCATTCTCTGCAGGCAGCAGGAATCACACATCAGAGCTCATCATCACTCATAACGTTGCTGTCAGCCAAACCAGCAGCCTGTTGCTCAAATACAGCATCAACGTTATTCAAGCTCTTCATTGGAAACTACACCGCAAGCCATGCCAATAAAACACGAGGATTAACACGCATAATTGATTACTCGCGCAAAAATGAGCCATGGCTAAATAAATAAAACAAAATAAAATAAAATAAAATAAATTTTAAAAAAGGAATGATAACCCCCTCCAGCAACGTTATAGGACATTTTAAAAAGCCGTAAAGGATCACATCAATAAAATAGTTCATTAGGCACATTGTTTTTTTAGGATGATCTTACCTAGAGCCCGTCGCACCCTGGCAGAGCGGCTTTCCTGCGCTGATTTAGCTGTGAATGACACAAGCTGGACCGTGCAATACAAAAACAACACCAATCCCAGAAAGTAAGGTATAAAATCTTTTCTCTTCTTTTTGTGCAGAACTGAAACTTTACTCATGGTCATTTAAGTGAAAATGGTAAAATTAGGAATTTTTCCAAGGAGTCATGTGACTTGTTTCTGCTGTTAAGCTGTCAGAGATGAAGGAGCTCCGTGTTAGAGCTAAATCTAACACTACACTACTACAAGCTGCAGAGAAAGAGAGAGAGAGAGAGAGAGAGAGAGATTATTGGGGGAAGAAGGCATATTTTAAGGTCTTGGGGGATCACGAGTTACAAGTCATTCCACTCGACTTGAGTCCAGCCTGAGGCCTATGAGGAGTGTAATGCTGAATAAACCCACCTTAAAGGACCATACCGTCCATTTTGCATGTTTGAGTCTAATATATTCAATTTTCATACATGTTACGTTACTGACAATCATTTCCCAAAGCATACTACTGGACCGGTGAAAATGTTTTTTTCCGGCCTTCCAGACCACCATTGGTTTCAGTTCATTCTGGTACGCTATTAAAATCAACTTATTGATACTGGAAACGTTCTTGGGATAGGTAATCCATCATCACGAACAAGACGTATATTCAATTTTTTTTTTTTTTGAAGTTACATAATTTTAGCGTTTAAGTGCAATAAAAAGTGCGACTGAAGGATTTCAGATCAGTCCACCTCTCAACTGTGGAATAGTTTTTTTTCACAAATATTTCTTTTTGTAGATGTTTGTAAACAGGGATGTGCTTGTTAATGGGTCCCCGTGATGGATGGATGCATCTTATTGAATTACTAAACCGAAGAACTTCTGTTTTATGTAAGTCATATCAAAGGACCATATCATTGACTTTAAAAAATCTGAACCTGTCCTTTAATGTTAACTACAAAATGTACTGTTACTGAAGTAACCTTAAAGGACCATACCGGTAATTTTGTTGAAGCCCAATAAATACTATCTGCATACACGTTACGTTACTGACAACCAACTTCCAAAACATGAAACTGTATTTTAGTTTGTGCTGCTATTTTTTCAGATCCCCTAATCTCTTTAAATCAAATGTTCAGCTGATATAGCCACGTTAAAATTCAGTTTTTCACCTTCTAACAGTTACGTACGAGTATGGTGTGGTCGCTTTAATTTCTCGTCTCCTGGTGGGACTATTGCCTTGCGGAGACATAAATTGTCTTCCATTTAGCTCTGTGTTAAATAAAGTTATTTTCACAAAAAAGTAATAGAAATCGTGTTTGTTGTGATGGATTACTTACCTCAAATGTGTTTCAAGTCTTTATAAGTTGATACTGGACTGGAACGAACTGAAACCAATGGCATTCTGGAAGGTAGAGGGGAAAAAATTCCAAAATGAACTGCTCCGTAGTGTATTTTGGTAAACAGTTGTCATTAACGTAACACGTAAGCGGGTTGCATATATAATACACTCAAACATACACTATCGCCGGCATGATCCTTTAAATTTTTATGATAAAGTTGCCTGAAGATTATTGTTACCGTTCAGCAGAGTCATTTAGCACACAGGTAATTTTCAAAATGTGTACCTCTTGTTTTTATACCATAAAACATTAGACACATGAAGGTGTGCATCCTTTTTTTTTTTTTTTTTTTNTTTTTTTTTTTTTTTTTTGGAGTTGTGATGGATAATGGTGGATAATGTTAGGAGTCCAGTTTTATTGTAAGGCACAACCTTAGGTGAATAACGCCTCCTTGTGGTACAATTACATATGGGTTTTAAGCAGAGATACAGTATCTTGTTCTACAGGTATGTGTAGCTCTGACCTTTCTGGAGGTGCCTACATTTTTCTTTTATTGTATTTCATTCTAGAAGATAATTTGCTTTTAGCCTATGATTTCTGTGCCTTTTACATCCAATAAAATGACAGTTTATTTTCCTTAAAAGTGATTTCTGCTGGAACACAACTGCAACTCTTTATCTGCATTTACAAAAGACTTCTGGATGAAACACCCACAGTTTGATCTGTTACTGGGGAGAGAAACAAAGACCGTAATTCTTTCCCACCTTGCATACGCTATTCAGTGCATCAAAGAGTGTAGAGATTTGAGACCAAAAAGCTGGACAAGACTCAGCAGTATACACACACACCTGCAGTCCAAGAAACAGCTTTGAGGATCAGAATGTTCATATGTTAGACAGAGAAGACAGATTTTATGGTGAAGAAAATATTTCAATGGAATTCATGGGTCATGGTAAAAACATTATTCTTGTTATTAAGAAGTGTGGACTGCAGATATTCTAAGACTAAATACCATATTCTATCTTTTATTTACAGACTTGTTTGTCCTATCAAGATAAATTATTAAACAACAAATTCTTTAGTATTTGCATTTGTGTGTGTTAATGTTAAGGAGTTGTAAGATAAGGTGAAATAGGAACTCGGCAAAAAGCTCCCCATGGCCATTGTCTATACATGCGTGTCTGTGTTTGTGTGTGTAAGAAGAGCCAGTGGAAACTCAACAATACCCTGTTTGATCTCAGGCTCATATTAGATTACAGCTGACAGCAGGCTGGGTGAAAATGTGGCTGTACTCAGATCAGTGTGACTTGAAGAACAGAAAACTGGAGCTAACAAAGCAATATGAAAGAAGTTAAAGACAGGGGGCTTTGTTTTGTTTGGAGGAGAAGAGCATAACCATGGTTAACCTCATACAGAGCTTCATATGCACTGCCTTCCTTAATAGTATATGGCAGGGATGGTTGCATTCTATAAATTTTATTCCATCAACAGTTACCAAAACCTGTCCATGCAGAGGTGCTTTGAGAGGAGGCTGCATGAAATCTGAGGCTGAGAAGGCAATGAATCAGCTAAAAGTATGTACATTGAAGAGAGGGGATGAGGAAACCGGGTCAGACTCCTATACCTGTGCTGTGTGTATCGAGTCCTACAAGGCAGGTGAAGTGGTTACTGTGTTGACATGCGACCACATCTTCCACAAGGCCTGCATCGAGCCCTGGCTGCTGGAGAGGAGGACCTGCCCAAAGAGAGGCATTTCTACTGCATCACCACCAGATGTCGCTGTATCACAGTCCCGGAGAGACATCATCGCTATGACAACACTGCCTTTGAGGCAGACTTAGAGGCTGAACAGGAGCGGCAACAACAACAAACTAGGCTACAGTCTGATGCCCTGTTGGAAATACATACATTTGTTTTTCTGGGATATACTGAAACTTGCTGAGTCAATGTGGAATCAATTTATAATGTCTCAAAATGAGAAAACAAAAATGTGTGCAAATGAAACATGACACTTGTATTTTTGGTATCAAAGTATATTCTAATCGTCACACCTTTTTCATAAAAGCCCTAAAAAATGAAAAGAATTCAGAGGATGCTTTTGGACTTTTCTTTAAAAGAAAGAAAGAAAGAAAGAAAGAAAGAAAGAAAGAAAGAAAGAAAGAAAGAAACTTGGATGCCATGAAANAAAGAAAGAAAGAAAGAAAGAAAGAAAGAAAGAAAGAAAGAAAGAAAGAAACTTGGATGCCATGAAATTTTCATTTGTTTAATGTTTCATTTGATTTTGTTGACACTCTTTCAGACATGTTCATTCGTCTCCATGGTAATTTGTGAAGCTGTAGTGAGTCATGGTGTTGTATGAACCACTATAAAAGTGTTTCTCGTAGATTATCTTCCATGTGTTTATAGGAGTGGACAAAAAGAAAGAAAAAAAAACAGCTTTAAGTAATGCATTTCTCCTGCATTGCATTACATTGTGCAGATGTAAACTGGAAACATGTGACTGTAATCTGAAATATGCAAAATACTGATGGTTTCAAGACATATTAGATAATCCAGCAGAATCTTTGCTCACAAGAAACTTCCAAAACGTCTGCTTTTTTTATGGCATTATCAGGTCGATGAACAGTACGTAAGTATTAGGGTGCACATCCTTTTTTAGTTGGGATGGATATTATGAATCCAGTTTTGTTGCAAGACACAATTTTAGGTAAATGGCGCCTCCGTGTGGTACAATTAGATATGGGTTTTAAGCAGAGATGCAGCATCATGGTATGTGTACCTGTAACCTTTCTCGAGGTGCCTACATTTTTCTTTTATGATATTTCATCCTAGAAGATAAGAAGCATTTAGCCTACCTGATTTTTGTTGTCTTTTTAAAGACTTTATAATTAAATAAGTTTCTTAGATTGTATTAATACACTTCTGATTCTGGTGTATTAATTACAATGGGACACAACTGCAACTCTTTATTTGCATTTACAAAAGACTTTCAGATGAAACCATCCATATTGCACAAATATGTCTTTTAGCTATTAGTATGATTATTCGCATTGATGCCTTTATATCAGGTAGCACAAACTTTTCAAGTAAATGTCAATAATTCTCCTCACTAAGTGCAGGAAAATGTTATTGGCTATAACTAGACCTTTAAGCAACCAGGTGTTGTTACAGTATTGTTACATAAAGGCTTAGAATACATTTTTGTGGTTACAGTATTCTTCCTGATAACTACTTCAATAGAATTTAAGAGTCATAGTAAAAACATTTCACTGTTCTTATACTTGTATAGCAGCAACTGTCAAAACTTTCAAATTTGAAACATTGTTCCTGCTATCAACAAGTGTGGGCTGAAGCTATTCTATGAATAAATACCACAGTTTCCTTTTCATTTACAGATTTTTTGCCCCACCAAGATAAATTATTTAAAACCACATTCTTTAGTAGGATAGTATCTGCATTTGTGTGTTAGTGTGTGTCTGGGGAATTGTATGTTAGGGTAAGATAGCACCATGGCAAGAAACCTCTCCAGTTCCATTTCCATTGTGTCTGTGCGTGTGTCTGAGTCACGATGTGTCTGTGTGTATGCGCTTTCACTTGTGTGTAATAGGATACAATGGAAATTTAACAGTACCCTGTTCCCTCTCATTTGTCACCGGTATGCTGTTCTAGTATGTGTATGTGTCTAAACATGGGGAAACCCTTCACTATCATGAGCATATGTGCAATTTGCTGCTTTTTACCGACTTGGGACACAAAAACACAGCATTTTGCTGTGTGGATCGACTCACTACAATGTAAAGTATTCCACTTCTGCTCTGTTTTGTTTTGTTTTGTTTTTTTTACCGCAGAGCTCTCAGTCACAACAACGGGAATTAACAAGTCAAACTAGAAAAACAGGCTGAGTTTATTTCCTCATGGTTACACAAGGACGTGTCAGCAGCTTTTATTAGTTTCACAAGACTGTTCTGTGCCCATGAAACTCTCTTTATCACTTCCTTATCAAATTTCCCCGCTTTTATGCTGTTCCTTGGCTCTCCAAACAGCACAGGTCTGTGCATTTTGTGTACTTCAACTTGTTAAATGTCAGCGCCCTGCCCTATGCGAGGAGTGCTCAGTGTTCAAGGTTCAGGAGGATAACAAGAGGTGAGTGGCTGACGCAGTCCTCGTGTTGTGTTACCAAAGGCTCATATCAGATTACCATTGACAGCAGGTTGGGTGAAACTCTAGCTGTATTCAGATCGCTGTGACTTGAAGAACCAGGAAATCGGAGCTAACAAAGCAGTACGGAAGAAGCTAAAGAATCTCGAACGGAGGGCTTGCTTTTGTTTTGAGGAGGAGAAGAGCATTACCATGGGTAAGAAGACAGAACAGCGTTTGCTCTTCATGCTGTGTTTGTCTGGGCTTGTTCACTGTTCATCGGCGTTAGTATTCTGGACGGCTGTGGTGGAAATAAGCTTTTTTAACAGCCAGAGCAATGAGACTGTGGACCAGTATTGTGAGTGTGGGGTATATGGCCGTAACTCTCCGCTGGTGGGAGCTTCAGGCATTGTGACGCTTCCCAGTGGAGATCCCAAAGGTTGTGGTCCGGATCCTGTCTACAACCGCAATTTCAGCTCACCATCCTGGATAGCCCTGGTTAAAAGGGGCAACTGTACCTTCAGTGAGAAGATCAATGCTGCCAAACGCCAAGGAGCAGCTGGTGTGGTGGTGTATAATGTCGACGACAGTGGGAACAACACCTCTCACATGGCACACTCAGAAGCCTCTAACATTGTGGCCATTATGATTGGCAATATCCTGGGCATGAACATAGTCAATCAGGTCAAGAGTGGAATAGAGGTTAAGATGAATATCGGATTGGGCAGCCCTCACGGACCCTGGATGGACACCTACTGGCTTTATTTCCTGTCCATCGCCTTCTTCATTGTGACGGCAGCATCAATTGCCTACTTTCTGTTTATTTCTGCCAACCGTCTCCACAACATGAGAATACAGAGGCGCTCTGAGAGGAGGCTGAAATCTGAGGCTAAGAAGGCAATTAGTCGGCTGCAGGTGCGCACATTGAAGAGAGGGGATGAGGAAACCGGGTCAGACTCCTATACCTGTGCTGTGTGTATCGAGTCCTNACATTGAAGAGAGGGGATGAGGAAACCGGGTCAGACTCCTATACCTGTGCTGTGTGTATCGAGTCCTACAAGGCAGGTGAAGTGGTTACTGTGCTGACATGCGACCACATCTTCCACAAGGCCTGCATCGAGCCCTGGCTGCTGGAGAGGAGGACCTGCCCAATNCATGCGACCACATCTTCCACAAGGCCTGCATCGAGCCCTGGCTGCTGGAGAGGAGGACCTGCCCAATGTGCAAGTGCGACGTCCTGAAGTCCTTGGGAGTTGAAGAGGAGACAAAAGAGAGCATTTCTACTGCATCGCCACCAGATGTCACTGTGATCACAGTGACAGGAGGAGACACCATGTATGACGTCCCACTGACTGACCCACCAACCCCTGACCCGGAGAGACATCATCGCTATGACAACAGTGCCTTTGAGGCAGACTTAGAGGCTTCTAGAGGCTGAACAGGAGCAGCGGCAACAACAACAAACCAGGCTACAGTCAGATGCTCTGTTGGAAATACATAATTATGGGATAGATTGAATCCTACTGGCACAACGGAATCAAGTTTATGGTGTCTCAAAATGAGAAAAAGAATCAATTTTGCAATGCTAAAAAAAATGAAAATAATTTAGAGGATGCTTTGGGGGCTTTTGTAAAAAGCTTGGATGCCATGAAATTTTCAGTCTTTTCGTGCAAAGTGTGTTGGTGGTTCATAGAGCTCTGTTCATAAAGTTGTGTTTAGATTATCAGAATGTAGTCTGACACCAAAACTGCAAGTTGTAAAGCAATTTGAGTATTATTTCTGTTTTGCATTCATTTAGATAATCAGATCCTGTCAGATCCATCTTAGTAGATCCTTAACACAGAGGAAGAGCAGCAGTGCACTGAACTGTGACAACAGATATTTGAGCTTTTTTATCAAACTGGACTGACTGCATTTCTAAAAATGAAAGCCATGGTCCCTCACTCTTTGTCATAGCCTCCTAAATTTTGATTAGAATCTATTATTCATAATTAGCAATAAGAATTAATAAGTTTTGATTGAATAAGTTTTGATTCTCTGTCTGGTCTATTAAATTGGACAACTTCCCTGTGTTTTTATTTATTTTTTTGACATTTCAGTCACAGGTTGTATTTCCAAACACATTCTTGTGAATGCCCTCTAAATAGAAATGCAGCATAATACATTATGCACTGGAATGATTGAATAACTTCGCCTATGAAACTAAGACTCTTTGTGAACATTGTCTAAAGAAATATGAATATGTTTTTTCAGGCTCATTAAGGATTTTGGTACACCTGTAGCTTAACAATGTAGATTGTTTGCAAAAAATTGGAACCTTGACTTTATATAGGGGAAATGATCTTAATGTGTACTGGCTTTATATTGTGTACACTTGATATTCCAATTAATGTATCGATCACAATGTTCTCTGTGTTCATGAAAAAGTAATATGTTCAATCCCTTCCTTCTCTAATTTTTAATTTTTAATGTCCATGCACAAATTATAGTTCTTGAACAAGTCTTCCAAGAATGTCCTTAATTAAAATAGAGTTCATTCAATCCTTAAGGTCTACCTCTGAACTCTTACATGGATAAAGTTTGGTGATAATGATGAAGCTACAGCATTGTTTCATTTCTTTGTTTGATGGTGGGGATGTGCTGATTATGGAACTAAATATATTTTTCTATATTGAATCATTTTCTCATCTGTTTTACAGAGTCCAGGAGTCTTTAAATATTCTGTAAAAATGGGTATTACTTGCTGTATTAAAATCACATTGATGCTTATTAGAATACAATAAATCCCTCAAAATGAGGCCAAACTAATGTATGTGTGTGTGTGTAAGAGGTAGGGTATGAATAGATAAGTGTGTGAAAACTATGTGTATTGGTTAAGTGCTCACATTGCGCCTGAGCTGGATAATTGCCTTTATTTGCAAGTCAAAATGCTTATGCAAACCAGAAAAGAGAGAAGCATTTGTGTATGTCATTGGCTCCTTTTTAGAGTACATTCATGGTAAAGTTTTTTAATATAATTCTTGAGCCAAACTTCCCTCAATAATTGTCTTGTGAGATTGCTGAAAATATTTTGTTGCCTATTTTTTGTGATGACAGCGGAGGACCCTGGAGTCAATCATTCAAACAAGTCAGGACCAAATGTGGTTTTAAGACAGTGAAAGACACACCACATTGACTCACTCATTTTTTGTTTGATGCATCTTTATTCAAGTGTTATCAAATCACTCTTATCACAAAAAAAAAAAAAAAAAAAAAAAACTCAGTAGAATCTCACCCTGGTCTCACATCAGTTTTGATTATTAGCCCCCCTATCAAACATGTTCTCAGTATTGGTGGATTCTCCACCCACCATCCTTAGAACAATCATAAAAAAGACAGTAAAGTTATTTTATTATTTTATTCAGTCTTTCTTCAAGGATTATGCAAGCTGCTATGGAAAAGTCATTTGCTGATGAAAGTTTTAGTGGCAGAGTCAGTCGTGGATTTTGGCCTCTATTGTCAATAATTCTCAAGGGCATCTGGTGGCCAGAAAGCCGAGTAATATTCCTTACTTATCTTATGTTGTGCTACATTTTATTCACGCAGATTCACTTGCTGCATTTACACACATACTTAGAGTGTAAAAATGATGTGTGTTTTGTGGTGTGAAGTTCACCACATTTGACCAGGGTCCTCTGACAGGAGCATCACCCTGGGGTTACCCAAAGCCTCCCCATGGTCAAAGGCTCCTGTGCACTAACATTATTGGCCTGGTCAGTAATCCATCTTTATTCAGATAAGGCAGACATTGCCCATATACTAATTAACATAATGCCACAGAAAAATCAAAAATTACGTGTGAGTGTGTGATTGTTTAAGAATCAGAAAAAGCAAATATATTTAAAGGACCATACCAGTGATCATGCGTGTTTGAGCCCAATATATACAACCCACAGATATATGTTAAGTTACTGACAACCAATTTCCAAAACATAAACCATATTTTAGTATTCCTGCTACATTTTTCAGAACCCCTAATCTTTCAAAATCAAATGTTCAGATTAATGCCCACTTTAAAACTCAATGTTTCACCTTCTAACACTCATGCATGATTGTAGAAGGCATGGCCATTGTAATTTCTCAGTAAAAGCTGCTTTCTCCTCAGACTACTTTTCCTGGCAGAGACATACATTGTCTAATGTGCAGCTCTGTTTTGGATCAGTTACATAGTTATTTAAAAAAAAAAAAAAATCTAATAGACATAATGTTAGCTGTTATGGATTTCTTATCTCAAGCCACTACAAGTTGATTTTAAAGGCCCATGTCATGAAAAACATGTTTTTCCTTGCCCATGTATATATACTATAGTCATCCTTCAGCCTATCAAACCTGAGAATTTGGAAAGCCAAAACCTCTGCCTTGTTTCCATAGCCTGCATTTTAGGTAAGCACGTGTTTCTACAAGCCGTTTTGATTTTGGCCCAGCTCCAAGGAGGACAACCACTCCCATTCCTCTCTGCTCTCAGTGCCTGTAGCCGCCATTGTTGTAGTTCGCTAATACAGACTCGGAGATGTCGAAGGTTCGAGCGAAACACGCCAAGTGTTGTGTTGTTGGCTGCAGAAACCAACATAAATATCTATATTCCCTACCAGCATCGGATGCTAAAAAGAAACAGTGGTTAGATTTTATTTATGACAACAAGTGGCTGCTAGTCGTTCGTCTGTACTAACCCCTTCACTAACAAAGGACAGTACAACAACGCTGGCTTAGCCTTGAAACTGACCCTTAAAGATGGATACATACCAACTGTACGTGCCCCAACAACAGCAAATGTGCAGTCGGTAAGTGTCGCCACTTTGTGATAATATTTACTGTTTATTTCAAGTAAGGTGCAGTCAGCTTGGCCTGATAACGTCGCATTTTGCTAACGTGTGTGCTATTAGCTTGTTAGCTCATTGTTTTTTTTTTTTTATATAGTCTATGGAGCGTTGTTGATAAATCAGTTACCGCCCGCCCGTCTGCCTTCTCCGTGGCTCCCTGAAGCTCTGTGCGCGGCACGGCACGTCCCGGCACAGGGGGACTTATATTTCATTATATTGCAGATTAATAAAATGTACCCGTATTCACGAGTATGTAGGATATTACTACAGACATTCATGTAATCTTATGTTGTAACCATTTGTTTACTGTTTATTTGTATTGTCCGGCTTCTGCGACAGAGCTGCTGCCACTGTATGTTGGAGACACTTTCTGTTTTGTAGTGTCTGTTGTCCAAAGTATTAATTATACATTTAGTATTTTAATTTTAATGTTTTAGTCTTTTATTTGATGAATGTGGGCAGTGAAACTTGAAAATGAACTAAATGGGTTACCTCTTTTTTTCAAATCAGTGGAATGTATGGGAGTCTTATAATGGCAGTGAAAATATGGTAGTATTTACTGAGTCTGTGGTGGTGGGNGGAATGTATGGGAGTCTTATAATGGCAGTGAAAATATGGTAGTATTTACTGAGTCTGTGGTGGTGGGTCTGATTCAGGATCAAACATGTAAGGTCTCACTACATGGGATCCTTCAGGGGGTTCTCCTGAAATGCCTGCCATGTTGGTTTACTTGTTTTCTGCATATTCATGGTTTGTACCCTCCTCCGGAACCCAAGCCATCAGGCTGCCAATCAGAGCAGCGCCTCATTAACATAGCATCCCTGCCCACTCAAAACAGCTCATAGTGATGGCANTTTTTTTTTTTTTGGAACAGATGTCATAACCTTGGGTTAAAGACACATTTGACATGTTTTAAACTGCTAAAAAAAAGCATGACATGGACCTTTAATAGTGTACTCGAATGAACTGAATCCAATGGCAGTCTGGAAGGTAGGAAAAAAAAAAGATTTAAAGCTAAAGTCGTACATTTGGGGTTGTCAGTAACGTAACATGTATGTGGATTCTATATACAAAACATGCACGATTGCTGGTATGATCATTTTTCTCACGACAGATGAGGGTAAAGGTGTAGAAGGCCAAATAAGGCTCCCTCTCCCTTTTGAGAATAGGGTGTAGTGTATTTACACACCAGATGCTATGAGCTCAGCATTCATAGGTCAGATGGTTGTAGTCGTATCACAAGTAGACAGAGAATCAATTAAAACCTAACTGGTCAAGCTGGGAACAGCTGGAAAGCCCTGGGTTAAAGGCATGACTCATTGGTCGTGCTCCTCTGATTTATTGCAGTTGTTAAAAAGAAAATTGAGTCAAAAGGTTTTCATTTAATGGCATACTAGTCGGTGGATGTACTCTAATACCACACTTGACCTTTGCTTCCAGATAGGAATCGCACAAGGTGGAATTATCATGCTTGCGAGTCAATCTGCTCCTGCACAGCCTAAACATAGTAAAGTCCCGCATGTTTTCTATGGTGAAAGATAAACCCAGAGGCTTAATACTGCTGTAGGATAGAAAATACAAAAGTAGGTTTGAGTTTGTGGTTATAAAACAAGCAGAATTATGTTCATGTCTGCACCTTACAGCAGTGCTCAGAGCCAGTTTGTCCTGGTGAGTGTATATGTACAGATCTGCAACACCACCTGGTGGAGAAAACCACTAAACACAATGAATTCTCCTTCAAAAAGCCCACCATGGGTAAAATTGCTCACAAGCTGGTCCCATCCTCTCTTTTGGCCTTCAGGTACTCTGCAATTTCTTGCTTGACTGAAAATTAAATTGGATCATGTATGCCAGGCTCTTCTCTGGCTGTTTACGTGAACAGACCAGTTGAAAAGTTTTACTGGTCTTTGTATTCACCCCAATGTAAATCTGCATTGTGTGTTTCTGTCTCTCTCGCTCTCTCTCTCTCTCTCTCTCTCTCTCTCTCTCTCTCTCTCTCTGTGTGTGTGGTTGGTTCTGTGCCTGTGTGCGTTGCTTATGTGCAGCTTCAGCAGACAGAAAGCAAGTCTCCCTAATTAAATTACAATAGTCATCATGTCCCAGACTCTCATAGTAATTATCCTAATGAAGGAGGGAAATTTGATTACAAAAGTGCAGCGAGAAACAAATGAATCCATTTAGTCAATAAAGACAACATAAAACATGTCTTTCTTCTATCACAGCGTACGCCAAACATTAGCTCAGATGCACTGATACGTACACATAATCCCCCAACCCACATTTTGACAGTTTCCAAAATATTGAACCTAGTCAGAAGTCCTTTTCTCCTCTGCAGGGTTGGTGTCACATCACACAACGACACGTTTCCTCTTGTAACATTTTCACTGATATTTCCCTGATGGTCTGCTTGTTGTACATCACGCTCTGTTTTCATGCAGCACAAAGCTGTCAATCATACCTAATTGGGTAAAGTCCGCTTCATGCAGCATGTTGTGTGTTTGTTTTATACCTGTACCACAGCAGCAGTGATCCAGGTGTATGTAAGAGTCAAAGTCACCTTTTGATGGTGTCAGCTAAGCCCTCTTGATCTAAGCCACTGTTGTCTATCCTAGGCTCTTCCTTCCTTCCTGTCGTCTTGCTGGCAGATCAGATAGTGCTGATGGCACCTAATACACTGGACAAAACATCTCCCATCCTGTGCCATTGTCATTACTGCTCTGTCTTTTCCTGTTCTACTCTCCCCCCCCCCCCCCCCNCCCCCCCTCCTTTTTTCTCCCCTGCTGACAGAAAGCAAAGGGGTGAGCGGATAGGTGGGCTTGCAGGACGGTCTTGCAGAGAGGATGTCCGAGAAAGAAACACCTCTTCCCCTGCGGTTTCGTGGCAGGGGAAGGAAATGATGTCATAAGTTTATCTATGTCCCAGACAATGGTTCAGCTGTCTACACCAGGCATGTGTCGCTTCTCACTCATTCATGTAATTTAAATCTTTAGTTTTATTTTCACTCCTAAGCATCTACCAAGATGTAATAATTTAAGGACTGCTATTTACTGGAGATATCAAACAGCATCATTTAATGGCTGACTGCTGATTGAATGAGTGGCATACTGTGAGGGAAGAATACATTTCACAGGTGGGTTGATGCTGTTATTACAGATGATCTAATGGTTGGGTTTGCTTCTGAGACTTGATCAGAAGCACAGAAAGCACAGCACGTCTCCTATAAATCTTGATATTTCTGAAGCGTTTAAGTTCTGCCATGATTTGGCTTTCAACTATGTCCCACCTCACTCACCTGATTTGATCCCCTCAGACCTTCACATCTTCCCACTATGAAAAAGACTTTAACTGGAACCTGTTTTGCCTCAGATAATGTTATATCTACTGTGAAAGATATTTTTTTTTATTTTTTATTTTTTGGCAGCCAAGAAATGGTCTTCTTTCAAACTGGGAGAAAGCCCTCCAGCATTGTTGCCAGTCTTGAGTTGAAGGAAATTGTGTTGGGGGAAGAAACTTCAACACATTCAAGCATTCTTTGCTAGGCTCAGAATTTATTAATCAGTCTTTGTAATTCCATCAGCCCCACACACAAACACTGGGGTAGGAGCAATGCACCTTTAAAGCAGAAAAGCTCTGAGAAACATGTCTGCATTTATGACCAGAGCCCCCTCTGTCAAAGTGATGTCTCAGCACTGTGCCTGCACCTGTCTGAGACTGACCCTGTGTGTATCAAACCAATTTACTCAGCATATAAGAATCCTGTGTGGTTTTCCTGTCAATAGGCTTATTTGTATTTACTTCATGGAAATGATTTGTCAGCATTCTTCTGCCTTAACAACTGAGCTGTGTACCATCACAGGATGAAAACACATCCTCTTGTCTCATTTTGAATGTCCATGGCCTGAGGGAAGGTTTCAGCAAAAGTTTCCCCCAAGAAGAAAATGCCACTCAGCACAGTTTGACAACAAGAATCAATGATCAAGCTGCTTTCCCTCAAATCCTGCCATTTTCTGTAATGATATTCATAAACGTCTTAGTGAAGGCTTATTTCAAAAAAGTCAATAGATTGTGAAAGTGGCGTGTTTGTGTGTGTGAGTGGGTGAACGCGCATGTTTGTGTGTCGTGCTCTTACCCAGCAGTCCATCCATCCAGCCTGATTAACTCCTCATGTGTCCCATTGCCTGTGGCGATTAATTAATGACCCATTTGCTTAATTGCAAAGAGCTAGCAGGACAAAGAGAAAAGCTGAAGGCGCTTAATGTGACGATATTAGAGGGTAATGTGTGTGTTACTGCCATGACGGGGGAGTGCAGGTACGAGGCAGAGCTCGTACCTAAAATGTTCAATATCCACAAGTCCAGGGTGATACTGTCTGTTAGCGTCAAATAGGCTACACTCCTGTTTCCCTTCTTGTCTTTCACTGATGGTGTATTTTTTTCTACCCTGCTGGCTTGTTGTGTATGTATCTGTGTCAAAGTGTGTAAGTGTCTCCATTAACTGCGAATGCAGGTTTATATGTGTCTAATGTGACACAACAGAAGCTTCGGGTTCTTTTCTGTTTCTCTTTCTCTCCGTGTCATTACGCTGAATGTGCTTTCCTGAAGGAAGCACGCATCGACAACAGCCACCCATTCACTCTGACCATCTGTTACAGCCCTGCCCGGGCTTTCCTGCACAGTTTGTGCACAATCT
This sequence comes from Lucifuga dentata, assembly GCA_014773175.1. Taxonomy (NCBI): domain Eukaryota; kingdom Metazoa; phylum Chordata; class Actinopteri; order Ophidiiformes; family Bythitidae; genus Lucifuga; species Lucifuga dentata. Next base: position 245,510 of record VXCM01000439.1, read on the forward strand.
GTGGGTGCCATTTGGTTTAGCAAATGCCAATTGCAGGTTCATCTTCTTATTTTTTACACCAAGGGTCAGTGTGAGGGCATGACTGGTCTTAAAGTATCTATTTTTAACAAAATTACGGAAATTCAAAGTGATGAATAACGTCATTTAGAGAGATCTGCCATTGTATTGAGATAACTGTGTCTGTGTAAACATATGACTTTATTAGTAAATCATATACGATGCTGAAATTTTAAAAGAACTTAACTCATATGGACAAGATTTCTTTATAAAGCTGAATTTGAAAGGGAGAATTGACACAGGAAGCGATTATATTTTTTTATTATTTTTCTGTGTATAGTGGTAGTAGATATTCCTCAGCTTGAATAAAAATCTAACTGGCATCATGTAAACAGAATTTTAGTTTAGTGTTTTTAATTAATGAGGACATTCAGCTACCTTCTTTGATGAATGGTAGTTTGTGTAATGTGTGTAGTTTATCCACATTGCTGCACATGCACTGTGTTTTCTCAGTCACGATGAGAATATGATCTTTGTATCAGTTTGTTTCAGTTTGAAAACCCCAAATATGTGACTCTGTAAGCGGTTCATTAAGGACCAATTTGAAACACACCCATAGTCTGTTTCCTGATCTATCTATAGCTCTTCCTATGTGCATCTTCCATGTCCACGCCATGTGCTTCCTTCAGCAGGAGTACATTTCCTTTTCTTTGTATTCATGCCAAGTCACCATGCCAGGGTGGGTTATGTCCGCTGGCTTAGGATGGTATACAGCAGATGCTTCCACATCATGAAATATAACATAATATTGTGGGAAATGGAGAGGGGGAGGGGTATAATGGGTAATGTATGTAATACTGTTATATAATCTATCATACAAAGTTCACTGAGCTAGCATGGGTTTGTGACTTTGTGTGTAAGAGGTATGGAGGGCATTGGCATTGGGTTTGCTTAAATTTAAGGGAAATTTACATCATAAATTGCATGTGTGTATTGTAGTACATATGCCTCTAGCTTTCCCAAGATTAACCTGCAAATTCAACCCCCAAAGATCCAATTTTTTTTCTTAATACAATATGGTGTTCATAAATTCCCAACCATGTGTTCACAACTGGAATTTATTCATTTAGAAGAATCATCAAGGCGTTCTTAAATTTTAGAGCAGTCATAACTCTTTTTTTTTTTTTTTTTTTTNTTTTTTTTTTTTTTTTTTTGGATCTCCCACCGCTGCAGACATACACTGATTTGGAAACAACATCCTCTGCTTGTTCTCTGTGACTCTTAACAGTTAAGCAGCACAGTAATGTTTTACACACACTAGTAATCTCACAGCCATCAGATAAGCAGCAGGCAGGGAACAAAAGCCTGAGATAAGATCTTGATTGGATAATTCAGAACTCTTTACGAGCAACTTCTTTTGTTTTTCCAAGATGCACATTTGTGCGTTAAGACAGCGTTAACATCAGCAGCACAGACTTGCTGAGGAATGAAGAGCGTATCTGTACTGCACAAACTGTATCTACAACAGCAGAGTTTAATCTCTGTTGAATTATTAAAGTGCCACTACAGAATAACTGAGCTTGTGTTTGACAATTGCAAGTTTCAGCACTTGTATTTGCAAAGCTTAATGTGGTTTGTATAATCTGCATCTGAATACTACAGAACACATTTGTAACTTCCAGTACATCTGGATACATTTACTCTATTCAGTTCAAAACAACTAAAGCAAGTCTCTGTTTGAACAATGCCACAAACTGTCCAGTAAAGACATCTACAGATGATAGACTGGAAAATGACTTTTGCATGTGCATGCGCATTGCAAATTAAAGGGCATGAGACTGATGGTTGGTTGTCCTGTGGCTTATTTAGTTTTGTACTCTATTTGTGCCTAATTTAACTAAATATTCAGGTTCTTTTAGTTCTGTTTGGCAAATGCTTGCCATGTATTTGCTTTGTAAGGAAAGACAAAAGGTGTTGTTGTCGGAGGAGAATAACAGGCTTTGTCCTGACTTTGAATATGAGCAGGCATGAGTTACATCCCACTGAGGCTTCCTTTGTCCAGACAATGGGATAGCTGGGCTGTGGCTGAGCTGAGGTTGGAGCAAGCGAGGGATGTGGTGCTGGAATCAGATACGAGTCTCTGGCTTCAGGTAGGGTCATCTAGAACACCATGTGATGCTGCGTAAACAAAGAGAAGCTTGGCCTGAGGCTGGAAGAGGATTCTGATACCAAGGGAGGAGAAAGAAGCACTTGACAGGGTTTGTTTGTGTTCACCTTCTCCAAACCACAACTGCTGCTCTTTGGGAGAGTTTCCTGTGTGGTCCAGGCTGCCCTGGGATTTGTGGCTTTGGTGCAGTTAGGATGTCATCAGGGGAATATCATGATTTGCTTTAGATGCACTAAGAAAAGCCCTTAGCCAAATCAAGCAAACTATTCAGCAATATATAGAGAAAAGACATTTAAACAGCTGAAACTGGCATTAAAATCTACCCAAAAGAAAATACTACCTGGCCTTAAAATTAATTTTTAAAGAGTTAAAATTACAGCAACTTCAAATTCAAGATATAAGATAAGATAAGGTAAGATAATCCTTTTAGTCCCACAGCAGGGAAATTGCAGTGTTACAGCAGCAAAGAGGATAATCCAAGGATTAAAAAAACAACAGGCAAGATAGTGCAAGGCAAAAACAGGCAGCCAACAAGCATCAATATGTAGATAATAATAAGTCAACAGTAAACAAAATATAATAAGTCCACAGTTCCACAACATGTTGAATTCACATTATTACACAAATAATGTGAATAATAATAATACTAATAATAATAATAATAATACTAATAATAATAAAAATAATAATAATAATAATAAAGGTGTTTAAAACAACATACTTTATCTTTTAATTAATTCATTTTTGACTCAACTCAAGGTTGCAAAATTGTTTGTGAAAATCTTGCTTTTTCTGCCAAACTGTTCATTTACATGGTAAATGTGAAGAACTCCTGTTAAAAAATGTATCATATTTAGTTTTCCCATAAAATATACCATATATATATACTCGGTTATAAGCCGATCTCGACTATAAGCCGACCCCCCAAAGTTGACCTGCAAATTTAGCTTTTTACAAAAACCCGAATATAAGCCGATCCCCCAAAGTTGCTCCATCAATTTATTTGTTTAGCAAATTAGCCTACCTTTTTTTTNATAAGCCGATCCCCCAAAGTTGCTCCATCAATTTATTTGTTTAGCAAATTAGCCTACCTTTTTTTTCTGGTATCCTCATAGTATTCCTGTGATTTTCTGAAAATAATCCACTTACCTGTACTGGTAAACAGGTGATTACATAACTAACATTAGCTAAGTTTTCCAGAGTCCTCTTCTTCTTCTGAATCGTCAATGATTCAGAATCGTCAATGATTCGGTGATGAAGGTAAGGAAAGCTTTACAAATGAGCTTTAATTATCATGATGCTTATTTAGCATATTTAGCTGTGTAATTATGATGAGATTTTTGTTAAGAATCTCACCCGTTACGTGTTTTCAGTAATTATCCTGTACCTGAGTCGATGCAGGTCNTTTTGTTAAGAATCTCACCCGTTACGTGTTTTCAGTAATTATCCTGTACCTGAGTCGATGCAGGTCCGTCTATGTGCTGCATATTCCTCGATATGGAGTTTTGGAATTCCTTCAGCCGACCCCCTGATATTGTTCCATCAATTTATTTGTTTAGCAAATTACCTGTTTTCCTGAGTATCATCATAGTATTCCTGTGATTTTCTGAAAATAATCCATGTACTGGTTGTGGCTGTTTTAAAACTTCACCACTTTAATGGGGCTTCTCTTCCTGATACACACTGGAATGATAACATTGCGCTCTTGTTCTTTTCGTGGGTTATTTATTTTCAAAATCAAAACAACAAAACATGAGGTGAAGTGAGGTAAATAACTATACCGCTGCCNTTATTTATTTTCAAAATCAAAACAACAAAACATGAGGTGAAGTGAGGTAAATAACTATACCGCTGCCCCTTCCTCCAGCTGAGCGTCTATAGATCCTCTGTGACGGAGGCGGTACGGATCATGGCGGACCATAGCGGCACTTCACGGAGCCGGCTCTGATCAATCAGCATATTAAAACATAATAACTTATTTGATTTGNTAGCGGCACTTCACGGAGCCGGCTCTGATCAATCAGCATATTAAAACATAATAACTTATTTGATTTGACTTTTCCCAAATTAAATATTTTAAACATTTGATAATTAACCAAGAAATAGCTCTAACACCGGTACTGGTAAACATGATATTTATTTCAGCAGCTGATTAGCCCTAAAAAAAAAACGTAGCCCTAAAAAAAAAAAAAAAAANAAAAAAAAAAAAAAAAGCTACATTGGCCCTTACTTCCTCCGCAAAATGCGCTTAATAAGATGTTTAGTCTGGAAATATCTCATTATACGGTATATTTAAACTGTTTTCCATGGGTAGTGGTAATTGGTAGTATTTCCACGCCTGGAAATTTTGGTCTGATTTGAATTACTNTTTCCATGGGTAGTGGTAATTGGTAGTATTTCCACGCCTGGAAATTTTGGTCTGATTTGAATTACTTGACTATAAGCCGACTCCCCGATTTGCGTTGTGAAATTTGGTGAAAAAAACTCGGCTTATACTCGAGTATATACGGTAGGTTGGGAATATTAACGTGGTAGCCATCCATTCCACTTTAAAATTTTTAAATAATATATAACTTTAACAATAAATTGATCGAAAACTAAACAAAGTAACTTGCTAAGACAAATCAAGATCAGTTATTTTAAGATTACATTCTTTAGCTAAGAAAAATTAAATTGAAACATTTCAAAACAAGATCTTGAGGCTTTAAAATCCATTACTTGTGCTGTGTGTGTGTGAGACAGATTTATTTGGTCCACCTTAAAACACAACATATACACAAACCCAAATATATAACACCAAACCACTTGTAATTTTCCCTCAGAGTTCAGGAACAGTAAATTCTATTAAATCAACTTAAACTCCAACAACGAAAGCATATGTTGGTCATTGAGGAGCTGCTTGGAATAAAGGATCAATAAGAGGAGGAGCAGCAGGCAGAGAGAGAGAGAGAGAGAGAGAGAGAGAGAGAGAGAGAGAGTGGCTTAACGCTGTGAAATGGGGGAGGGAACTTCCTTCACCTACATGCATGAATACACACACACACATGCACACACACTCTTATCTCCAGCCTGTGGGAGTCAGTCAGAGCCGGCAAGGATCCCTGGATAGAAATAGTCGCCATCGTTCTCCATGCCTCTTGATTACTGCTTTAGATCTCAGCAGATGAAGGACGATGCTGTTGAATGCTATGGGAAACCTTGCTGCTACCCCACATTTGCATTAGTTCATACCTCTCTGTATGTTGAAACCCCTCCAGGAAAATATTCATAGGCTCACAATTATGCAGATTTTGAACCCCTTTGGAAACCGTTGCTTGAGCAAATTTCTGTATGTTGATCAGATTTAATTATGTTTGCAAAGCGCTTTGTGGTGCTGCTAACTTCAAGGCTATGATGGAATGTTTTCCCAGCTGGTGACTTGACCAAGACATTAGGCTTTGCAGGCTTTTATTTTTCTGCCCATCAAATCACATTGTGTCTGTGTGTATGTGATTAGTGATGTATCGCTTGCATTTACATGAGAGTGCACGTCTTGTGTGTGTGTTTGTGTTAAGACCTGTCAGAAGTGAATGATCAGACTAATCAGGCGAAACGCGGCAGACAGCAGGATTAAGACACACTGGAGAGAGAAAGTCCAAATATAGTCAGTCAACATACACCTCACGCTAGGGTATGTGTGTGTGCGTGCCCAGTCTTGTGGCGTCCCATGATAGGCCTTATTCCATTTAATTGCTCTACCAACTTAAAACATGGGAGTTTCGGAAAATCCATCAATGACGCTGAACCTTTTCCTTTGAACACTCACATGGAGTCTTGTCAGATGGGAGTTTGAAAGTGCATACACACCTCAAAAATAATTCACACATACACACATAGGGAGAGGGGGGGAGGGGAGAAATCAACAGCAGGCTTTGCATCATCTCTTCTTTCTATTGGACAGCCCATTTGACTGCCCGAGTGTTAACAAACAAGCAGCTCTTTAAAAGACAGACCATTTTACCAACAGGCCTTAATAGCATTAAGTATTAAACAGAATGAGCTGTTCTGGAATACAGCCCAACACCTTGTTTATGTCCCATAACAATCAACCCATTTAACATAAATGAACCTTACAAGCCTAAACGGATCATCAGCAGAGGAGACAACAGCCAGCGTTTATCTCCTCCATCTATCCATTTAGTTATTCAATCACTGATAAATGTACATTCTCTGACTCATTTACTCTGACAAATATTGATGTTGCTTTGCAATGCGTTGGCATAAAAACCATCATTAATATTAATGGCCACTCTATTTGGAGATAATGCTCACATTCATTATCATCCATTAATGTTTGTTTACCTAATTTGATTGGACTATAACCTCCATAATAACGTATCATCCTCTCAACCTTCCTTGTGAGAGGACCCCTGGAAGAGTAGAGGCTATACCTGGATTGATAGTTGAATTCACCATTCTGTAAAAGTTGTAATCTAGGCAGTTATTCCCAATCAGTGGCATGCTCTGGGTATTCTCACGGCACTTCTCATTGCAATCAGACTTGCACAGCATTGCCAAACGACGTGAATCTAATTCTGTCTTTCTCTTTCTCCCCCCTTTCCCCAGTGATTGTGTCGTGTGTCGTTCNCCCCCCCACAATAATTATGTTTTTTTCTTTGTCTTTTTTGCCTCTTTGCATGTGTTCCTCCTGCTCTTCTCCGCTCTCTAGAGTTGCTCTAATTAAACACGGGGTTGGTGGTGGTACAGAATCTTCCAGCTGAGAAGAGGAGAAAGGCTCTAATTCCAGCTCTCAGGATGAAACTCTGACACACAATGGCTCTGCCATCCTCTCTGCGCCCCCATAGATTCCTTACTGAAAGCCCTCTCCTCAGGCAGCTTTTTAATAGGCCTCTCCTCACACACGGGCACACATACACACGTGTAGTCACACACAAACACACATATGCTGCAGTACACATACACGCAGCGCACAGAGACACACACATAAGCCATTGACCCCTGATGTGTGTCTCTGTCACTTCTGCTGCAGCTCACACAGCTTTGGGCTTTTTGAAGTGCTCCTAAAGCCAGACGACAGCCTTTTTACTTTCCGCATCATGCAGAGGCACAACTGCAGCTAAAGCTACTCCTCTGACTAGCCGGTATCGCAGAATAGCACTCAGGAGCAGACAGTCAGGAAGTAAATGTTCTTGTGGCCATTTCCCACATATGATGGAGGTTTTAAAAGCACTTGAAATATCAGCATGGAAATAATTATGAAAGCACAAGTTGTTCTGAATGGACATAGGCTACCTGTGCTAACTCTGCTTAAAGGAAAAAAAAAAAATCTGAAGCCAGACTTCATGAAACAGAGCTACTTTTTCAACTCCTGTCNTTAAAGGAAAAAAAAAAAATCTGAAGCCAGACTTCATGAAACAGAGCTACTTTTTCAACTCCTGTCTGATAACTGTGCTGCTATTAGCTATAGTATTGTAACCCATTTGATTTAATTTTAAACAGCAATTAGAAAAATCCCATTTTTAAAAATTCATATAGTAGTTATATGACAGTGAGGTTATGGAGAATTTGATATTCAAGGTTGACTATAACTCCTACTGAGGTATGGGAGTTATGAAGTGTGTGCAATTTTCTAAGCTATACTTAGAGAGATCTAAATGACTGAAAGCTTCTTGTAGGGTGTGTGTGAGTATGTGAGGAGTGGGGGTAGTACTAAGCTCTGAGTCCAGGGTTCTGGATTGTTGTTGATGTGTTTTTGCCCTGAATGATAATTCTGCCTGCTGGAAAGACTCGGAGGTTGTTGTGCAACATCTTGGCAGTTCCTCCCTATTTGTGCCATCTTCTCCCCTCTGCCACTCGCTTCTCTTTTTCCTCCCAGCCATCATCCCTCTCTCTTTGACTAAAGATCTGTCTTAAAGGACCACACCGGCGATTTTGCATGTTTAAGCCCATTAAATAATTCCCTCATACATGTTACGTTACTGACAATTTCCAAGACATAAAACTGTATTTTAGTTTTCCCGTTATTTTGCCAAATCCCTTAATCTTTCAAAATCAGTGTTCAGGTGATACATCCACCTTAAAATTCAATATTTCACCTGCTAACATGTATGTCCGAATGTAGAAGGAATGGTCATTTTTAATTTCTTGCCAAAAAAATTTAATAGTCGTCTTGTTTCGCTGTGGTGGATTATGTATCTCAAGCATGTTTCAAGTCTTTACAAGTTGATTTTAATAGCATACTGGAATGAACTAAAAGCAATGGCAGTAAGGAAGGTAGAAAAAAACCCAATTCTAAAATTTACCGCTCCAGTAGTATATTTTGGGAAATGGTTGTCAGTAATGTAATGTGGATGCAGGTTGTACATATTAGGCTCAATGCAAAATCGCCAGTATTGTCCTTTAAGAACACAAAGAAACAGTGTTCAGAGAGAGAGAGAGAGAGAGAGAGAGAGGGAGAGAGATGCTCATGTGCTCAGTGCAGCACCCATTACATATTGATCTGGGCTCTGTGCAGGGCAGCGAAGGCACGATTATGTTTGTGTTCATGTAGATGAGAAGAGGGAGATGTGTAAGAGAAAGCTTTGTTAGCTGGGCCTGTATTGTGGGCATCAGTGTGTTTATCTGATTTGTTCTCACTAATGAACGGGGCCGGCTGTGGAATAGAACAGAAAATTGGGCAGCTGATACAGCAGCCTGTGAAATCTCTCTGTGCTGATGTGTGTTGACCATAAGCCCATTGATCTGCTGGGAGAATTAATTTGGTCTGACAGAGATGCAGGAGTGAGCTAACTTCATGTTGTTAGCCAATGTCATAGGCAAGCTATGTTCAATTAAACCCTGTAACAAGGTTAACATATTGATTATTGCATTTTCGCTACTTAGAATGAGCCATGTGATAGGTTTATTTTTGTATTTACTATATATGGCCTATCTAAGTGCAGGTGTGTGCTCTATTAAATAATTCATGTCTGATTTTAGAATTCAGTTCCGTCCTGCAGTTCTAACTGCTCTGTGTTTTGTGATGCACATTGTTCCACGTTGTGTAAGCTTTTTATCATTAATACAGTATTCAGCTACTGTATCTGCCTGCGGGTAGGCCCACATCAGAGGCTGTTTGTATTTGTGTGTAGTATTTTTTGCATCAGGGGCTTTCCTAGGCTCTGGGCTTTGCAGGTGATGAGGGCCCCGTCAGCTGCGATTGATGTGCATGTTCTCGTCAACCCTGGGGGATAGGGTGCGTGTTGGGGTGTGTCCCAGGGTGCGTCTGGGAACATGTGATTTCCCAATGACAAAGCACTGTAATAGCAGGCTAGGCTTTAGTCATAAAGCAATTGGGATAATCCACTGGTTTACCAACAAAGCTCCCAGAACACCCACACAGCAAAGGGCCTGAGTCAGGCTTCAGAGGGAGAGGATAAAGAGAGTGGAAGAAAAACAAGAAGAAAGAGAAGAAGACAAAGTTATTTATTTCCATCCAGGAAAAAAAAAAAAACACGTTTCAAGGTTACGTAGCTATCAGCTGGACACTTTGTTCTGGTNCAGGAAAAAAAAAAAAACACGTTTCAAGGTTACGTAGCTATCAGCTGGACACTTTGTTCTGGTAATCCTTACCTGAACACGTGATACCTCACACCACGAGTTAGACTCTCAAGTGTTTACACTCTCAGTAAGTGAATGTGTGCTTGATAGGCTTGCTGTTACTTGCCCCCTCTTCCCCATTCCCAAAACACACACTCTCACACACACATATGTACACACACCCTGGTGAGCAGATGAAAACTGACAGATAAGCACCTTTACTTGCAGGTGCAGGAATGGGGCTTTGTGCTGTGCCGCATCTTAAAGAGCCACATTTAGACTGATATTCATCTCACTCTCTCCTCCCTCTCATGTGGTTCTCTCTCTGTCTCTTTACTCTTTCTCTCGTACTTACATCCAACACGGCTCAGAGCTACACACAATAATATTTAATGACATCATTATACAAGCTTCATAGGATATGTACAGTGATATTGTAATTTTGAGACTATCCAGGAGGTTTGGGGCATTATAGACAAATCTTACATCGCTGTATATAATTGCATATAATGATAAAGATATAATATGCATCATGACATACTTTTCATGGAATTCAAGAGAGAAACAATTTAGAGATAAACTACCAATGCAGGAATGTTCAAATAATTTGTCGGTGTGACAGATTCACCACAATTTTCCTTTTGTGTTCTCAGATCGAATGCAAAACAAAAGGCACACATGCGTACAATGTCAATGGAAGGACACAAATGCATGCAAATAGATGCAGGTTTGCTCTTTGCACTATTAACTGAAGGTTCACATCTACTTGAGTTTCAGCATTAATGGAAAAATTGACACTTAATCAGAACTGATTCCACTTCAGTTAAAAACAGAGACAAGCAAAAACAAGAGGCTCTGGAGGAAAATAAGAGAAACAAGGATGATTATATATTAAATGTTTATTAAGAGATATTCAAATATTAACAGTAGTGCTGACTTCACTGAGAATCAACAGAGTTTTTAGTCACATATTGTTTTGGTTGTCAAGGTTTTTTGACTTCATGCCACATCTGTATGCCATCTCCGTATAACTATAGGCAGGCTTTTCCTCAAACAAGCCAACTGTGCACCAGCTGTCCAGCACAAAACAACAGAAAGTGAAATACTCAAGTCGTAGGTGAAGAAAGTCCAGCACCTAGCATGCTAACAACACAGAGTTTTCTCTCAGGAGTTGGTAGACAAGACAAGAAGTGGAAAGAGAGTGAATACTAGTCTGACAGAAAAGCAACTCCAATAGGACTCTTATCTCCATCCAGTGTTGATCTGTGTCTGCTGGGTGTGTGAGCAGGCACTTGTTTGCAAACTCATTAGCCGCATGACCTTGATAAACTGATACTATATCAGGACTGTGTTACTGAGTTTGTTTTGGAGTCTTGCTGCCTCCCGATTTAAAGGGCTGTGCCCTGTACTTAATGTGCTTTTGGACAATGAGGAGTTTGGAAATTTTATCCAATGGACAGCACCCTTAGTTATATTGTGCCATTAGAACTGTTGAAATTAAGCTTTGCAGATTGTGCCCCACATGTAACACAACATGTTATCACCCTACTGAGCTATTATAAACAAATTGACCTCAGTGCCAAAAAGAATATATCATTGTTTAATGCTTAACTATAGGCTCCTTATGCAACTGTAATTACCAGCCTAGGGATGCCAAGAGGACACAGGGTTTAAAAGACCATACCAGCAATCGTGAATGTTTTAGCCCAATAAAAACAAACTGCATCCTGTTACTTTACTGACAAACAATTTCCAAAACATAAAACCATAGTTCAGTTTTCCTGTTATTTTGTCAAATTCCCTAAAATGTTCAGGTGATACACCCACCTTAAAATTCAATGGTTTGCCTTCTAACATTTATGTATGATTATAGAAGGCATGGTCATTTTAATTTCTCAGTAAAAGTTGTTTTCTCCTGGGACTATATTTCCTGGTGGTCTTCCATGCAGCTTTGTATTAGATTGGTTAAATAAAATTACTTCAAAAAAAAAAACAAAAAAAANTTCCATGCAGCTTTGTATTAGATTGGTTAAATAAAATTACTTCAAAAAAAAAAACAAAAAAAACCAGACATGTTTGCTGTGATGGATTATCTACCTCAAGCATATTTGAAGTCTCTACAAATTGATTTTAATAGCATACTGGAATAAACTGAAACCAATAGCATCTGGAAGGTAGGAAAAAAATTCTTAAAGTTACAGCTAAAGTAGTATACTTTGAGAAATGGTTGTCAGTAACATAATGTTTGTATAGATTGTATATATTGGACTCAAACATGCACAATTGCTGGTATGATCCTTTAATCACCTGGTACAGGGTCTCAAAACAAGATACTAGGAGCTCATTTCAGCCAAAAATTGTACCATTATTATACAGTGTAGACATAGCCTTAAGGCCAAAATAGTTCTAAGAATAAACTGTTCTGATGATGGATGGGAGGATCTCCTGAGCTATATACTGTAAAGATTAAAACAATAAAATAAAATAAAAAATAGAGAATTATATTAAAAATTGAATCTATCCAGGCTCTCACGATTGAAAGGTTGGAGGTATTGGTACAGTATACACTACTTTACTACAAAATCACATATAATTTACAACACTGCTGACCATTATTTCAAGGCAAGGAGTATTTATTTTAATCTTTTTTGAATTTGTTTCTACTTCTCAGGCATTGGCAGCCATGCACTTTAGATTTGAAACTTGAAAAACTATAAACTTGCTAATAGGTAATCCATGACAGTGATAAAGCTTGTATTTATTTTATAGAACTACTGTAGATAGATAATACAGGTGAAAATGTGAATGGAAAAATGTACTCAGGCAGGAAATGCTGCTGTGTTGCAGGGAAGCTCTGACATTCAGTCTTGATGCTGAACAGTAACCTACTGTATTAAATGCAAGATTTAAGCTACCAAATTCATGTTCACACAGTGTTACCTTGAGGCAAGAGTGCTACCTTGCCGAAGAAAGAAGAAAATGAGGACTTAAGGAGCGGTCATGCATTTGATGTTGTGTTTTATTGCATAATATAATGTATTGTCTTTGTGATCTCAGGTAACCCATTTCATATGTATCCCATTCCATATTCCTCTTTTCTAAGAATCTCTCATAATAAAACACAGGTGGCAGTGCAGATACAGACATAATAAGAGGCTGTAGTGCCATTTTGTGGAGGTAAACTGAGGAACACGGCAACCATTCACCGCTCCGAAATCTTAACAGCCATCATATTGGCTAATATACCAATAAAATAAACTATCTTTCACTGTCTCTCTCTTTGGTGTCAGTGCAGCTGATTGTAGAGCTTGGCTGAACCTCAGTACAAGAGAACTGGCAGAAATCCATTTCTATGCCATGCCCCCCCCCCTTTTAAGCAATTTTGTTTATGGGTTTATCCTCAATCCAAATGTTAGTGTCTACTCATAGAAGCAGAGGAAATACTAGCCCCTTATTGTCTGTACTCCCATTTCCCCTTATTTTAACAAACCGTCTCTATTCCTTGGCTTTGCCTGCTTGCCTTTTTAGTCACTTTTCAAAGCAATGTGTGCTATTAACCAACTGTCGATGTAAGGTGCTCGGCAAGTGGATTAGATTTTGATGGCTCTTGCCAATTGTAGATGCTAGAACTGCTCTGCAAGGCATCAAAAGTTTTCTCAATGGATCTCAGAGAGATTTCAACTTCCTCCCTGTCACATTATTGTACTTTCCAATGAAGCATTACTTGGACGCTGTCAGGTTTTTATACATCACAGAGAGAGAGAGAGAGAGAGAGAGAGCACATGTACTCGGTAAAGCCCATAAAGAAACACTTTAAGCGCCTTTCCATGAGTGAGGCTTGAAAATATAATTGTGGGTTTCACCTGCAGGCTTTTAAGAGAAGAGGACAGGAAGGAGTGCAGATGGATGATCAATCTAATCATCATCTTTGTATTTCTAAAGAGATGTAGCAGAGTGAGCCAGAAAGACACAAATGGACCAGATCACTCGCTCTTACTATTTATGTGTACAGTGTGTTTCAGTTATGTATATTTTCTAAAGCTCCTAAGTGTTTCTCAGCAGATTTTAATCTGTAGTCCCATTTTAAGCAATTTAATTCTCATTTTATGCCTCCATATAAGTGATTTTGGTGAGTTCCACGTATACGAAGAGATGGTTAGTGTGAGCATCAGCTTCCTCTGTTTCTTAGGCCGACAATAAACACATGCATCCACACACATAAATTTCTGCAAATTCTTTTTCTCTGGGAACAGTCAACAATAGTAATGAGACTAAATGTGGCCAGGCGGGCGGACAAATGATTGAAAGAGTCTGCAGAATCACTGGTTGTGTTTGCTTTGCCTCCACTAATTCAAAGAGACCATCTGATAAATTGAGAGGATGGGAACATACATCAGAAGAGCAAGAGGCACTTCTTTGTTGCACCCCATTCCCAAACCAAGTCACACCCCAACCCCGCTAGAGGGAAAAGGTTTCCCTTGTGTGTGTGTGTGTGTGTGTGTGTGTGTGAGAGAGAGTGGTGTGTGTAGACAGAGAATAGGAGGTAGGCAGAGTGCTGGGTTGCTAGGAGGTGTGACTTTTCAGAAGGTCCTGCTGAAAGCAAATGAAGGAGCACTTGCGTCAACATTCTGATGGCAATGATAGGCCACAAATCCTCCTGGCCAAACATCCCAAGAGCTACTGCACCTCCCTGCAAAAAAGTAAAAAGCACTCCTGCACTTCTTTGTGTAGATCTGTGAGATGAAAAGCAGTTTCAAAAAAACAAGTCACGTTTTTTTTTGGCTTGATTATGCTGTCTTTGATGTCTGCTGAAAATGGCATCAGTTAAAATGATTGCCATACATGCTAATGCCATTGCATTGTGGTGATGGAAAATGTTTGGTGATTCTGAACAATGTGGAAAGAGGCTCTGGCATTCATGTGATATTCATGCTATATTTTCTGCAAGTTTCTGTGTTTTGTGTAATAGTGTGACCTTTACATGCATTCCCATAAGAAGTTGTGTTGCTAAAACCATGAAGCATGTGCGAAAAACTTTTGTGCATGTGTATGTGTTTAGATAAGTGTGGATAGTAATTCCTGAGTCAAAATTAATTATTTTCCATTCAGCTTATCATAAACATGAAACGCAATTATCATTCATCCGACCATCTCTCCTGATAGCTGATCTTATCATAGAACTGCATTTCATGGCCTTATCTGTGCATAGTAACATCATGCTTTGCAAGTTTATGCATGTAAATGTGTGTGTGTGTGTGTGTGTGTGTGTGTGTGCATTCCGCAGTTCATTGGTGGCTCAGATCTTGCCCAGAGCTGTAGCACATCCAGATGTTCAGTCTCTACAGGAACATACTACTTTGGAAACTTTCCCACAAGCTATCTGGCATGGTTGACTCTGTGCTGGCCTCAAACTTCAAAACAGCCCAGCTCTAAAAATAGCCCTGAAGCTCTTAATCATTCCACAGGCTCTTAGCATTTGTGATAGTCAGGATAGCTCAGGACGTGTATTAATCTCAACACAGTTATGGTAAATACTGATTACATCCCGTGGCTTTTAGGTTGGATTCAAACAGGCACGAAGCATCTGAATTACAACTATGTACACCCTGAAAAACCCATTTTAACAGTCACAAATCAAATCAAGCTAACTACCAGATCTATAACATGAAGAAAACCT
Organism: Lucifuga dentata; assembly: GCA_014773175.1. Classification (NCBI taxonomy): domain Eukaryota; kingdom Metazoa; phylum Chordata; class Actinopteri; order Ophidiiformes; family Bythitidae; genus Lucifuga; species Lucifuga dentata. Next base: position 260,929 of record VXCM01000439.1, read on the forward strand.
TTTAAGACAATTCTTTCTGTGCCGTAATATTTTATTTCAACTATACATGCCGTGTTAAAAAAATCAACAAAAAATTCATGGAACAACATTATTATTTACACATTCACAGTACAACTTTACAACATATCTACACGCTCAAATACTCTGGAGACCATATATACAGCTGGCCTTGCATCGCCATGTTGCACAGTATTTAAATCAAAATTACATGATGACAAAATCTGATTCACCTGCAAATACATAGAACTCAGACTGAAATATAAAGGCTTCAATTTAGATTGCAACTGAAAGACCCAGTTCGTATACTGTAGCAATGTACAAGGCAGTAGAGCACAGCCGGTGTGTGACGATACTGTAAGTGTGTGTATGTTGGTGTATCAGTGTGTCTAGTAGAAATAAGAGCCCAAACACTGGTTAGATGACAGGCAGAAAGTCTTTACATACAATCATCCCTTGTAAACAAAATGTGGCTTTGGGCTCAAACAGGCAATTGACACTCAGGAAAAGATTAGAGAAATCACCCAAATGATGTACCACTGCTAAGAGAAATCACCCCTCAGTCATCCATACTGGCCATTAGAAACAGTCCCTGTCGCTGTGCAATCCTGGAGAATTACAGATTCTGCATGACCACCACCCATGGCAACAGACGGCTTTCATGTGAACACTGTGTTAATACATTGGCTGCGAGTGGGATGTGCTATGTTCAGCCGACCGCTCCACAGCTACTGCCAGAGCAGCAAGGTCTTATCAGCCTGCATCCCAATGTCACCAAGGTACATTCACTGCATGGCACCTCTACGTGGTACAGTAACACCTTTCTTTTCAACACCAGCAGCACAGGAGACAATCGATTTATGCCCAAAATAAGTGTTTTTTGACCGTTCTTTTCTAAGACATGCATTCTCAAGTGGAATGTTTGTCAGTACATTTTCCACACCACCTTGGTTTGGATTAGGTAGTGATTTTTTAGCACACATCCTGCTTTATTCCAAATAAATTTCTGATATAAAAGTTGTTTATATAGATATGACAATAAGATACAGAGGACCAATTGACATTGCAAATATTATATACTGTAGTAGTTTCTTAGATAAGGCACACAATGCACAGATTCAGGTTCACTTGCCTAAAAATATTTAAACTCCCTATTTATATAAGTATATACAGGATCTCGTCATTCCCAGCATGACTCGTTTGGACACATTGGTAAACGTTGCGTTGATTGTACACTGGCCACTTGTAGGGAAGCTGCACAGGGAACACGGGCTGCAGAACTAGCATGACATGACAGAGCTGTTACATCCATGTATTGTTCTGTGGTCAGTTTAAAACACCTTTAACAGGATGGAGTATGTCAGAAAAATTCTAGGTTTGTGTTTAGACACGCAGGTTTAACGGAAATGCCCAAAAATGTTGAAGCTGTGTGGGCAAATCCATTGGTGTTTCTTTAGTTTGATATATAAACGTCTTAAATAAAAGCAGAAAAATTAGAAAGGCAAACCATCTTTTCAAAATTCTACTATGAGATGAGAAATGTATGTTGTTTTTTTTTTGTTTTGTTTTGTTTTTTGTAATATCATTGCTACATAAAGAAAGAAGTCTCTTGAGCCACCAATATAATTGCTATAAAGGGGCAGTGGAGGTAAGAGGAGGTTTCAGTCCTGGAGAGAGTTTTTCCCCATCTATTATCCACTCAGTTCTAACAGTGCGTTGGATTTGAAATTGTATGTCTTGGCCTCTGTCTGAAATATAACACACACACACACACACACACACACACACACACACACACACACACAGGCATACACACACACACTCTCATCAGAGGACATCTCATCTCATTCTGGTCAAAACAAAACAAAACAAACAAAAAAAAACACATAAAATATAAAAAAAAAAAAAAATNAAAAAAAAAAAAAATCTAATTCCAAAATACACGACAAAAACCTCTGTCTAAAACCAATAGCAGCAAATGTAGTAAATATCCCAGTGAGTTTCCAACATACACCCAGGGTGACCAACCTAACTCCACACATTAACAGAAAAACTGCAAACCTATAGAAATGTAGTTTAGATTGGTTTAAATAAGAAACGATCTTGATACTGAGAAAATGGGTGACAGTGACTTAGGTCTTAGGACAGATCTTAAGGTGCATCCTCATGTCCACATGTGGTTCCACTCTTCATTACCAAGTGTGACGGCCTTATATGTTTGCTGCCTTTACACCACGCTGTTTTCCAATCAAACACACACACACACACACACACACACACACACACACACACACACACACACACACACACATTCATTTACACTGTTTTCTTTCTGTTTTCTTGATGTCTAATTCAGCTGTTTGTGGTCACGTGTCTGAAGCAACATGCATACTGTGATTACTGGATTTCTCCTTCTCTGCCCCTGTCATAGACATACCTTTTGTTCAGTTCACATTAGTGGGAAGACAGTGCTCAAAGGCAGTGACAAATGAGACCCATTCTTCAAGTATTCCACTATTTTTGACCTGCTACCACACACGGCGGCATATTGACCCTTGCCAATACTTGGTATCTAATATGGGAACTGATGACACCCAAGCCCAGATACAGTGAGGAGCAGCAGATTTCCTGTTGTCCACTGTTCATACGCTGTGACAAGAGAGGGATATAGAGACATCGGGAGCAAAAAAAAGCCATAAGGAGTATCTTTGGCCACATGTGATTTTCCCTTTTAGTGTGAGTAATGTGCATGTCATTCAAAGATGGCACACTTTAATGCACAAACACACACTGGGCCCTACCCCAACATCCTTATAGCCCCCTAGCCCTCAGGGCTCAGAGCTCCACAGTGAAGGCTAAGAGCTCACTCAGAAGAGTCCATGGTCTTTTAACCTTAATAGCTATATTTATTAACCACTCGCATCTGTGAAGTCTGTGGTGGAAACCCATTGGGTTTAGGGGGCACATCTGGCTTTATTGATGGGGTCCGTTTTAGCCCCGTGCGAGGGAGTGAGCCATGCCCACTGTAGCTGCTTTGTCGAGATAAAGAAGAGGGATGGGGTGAGTGCATTCCTGCTCCCATCATTCCACCATGGGAGTCTAGTCTGGAGGGGGGTGTTGGGGGCATGTAACCCCCTCTGTTCATACTGTGTTGGCGAGAGACAGACACCCCCATGGTTACCCCATTTGGTGAGGTGGATAGGGAGTGCCTTTGAGAGGNGAGACAGACACCCCCATGGTTACCCCATTTGGTGAGGTGGATAGGGAGTGCCTTTGAGAGGCACTCCTGTGTAATTGATAGCCCCCTCGTTGCCTCTCCAGTGTGCCCCCCATGCTCAGGCTGCCCGTTGGTGTGGTGGGAGTAGTGGGCATGGGCACATCCACCCTCTTGGTGGGGCTGTGCCTTGGCAGGGAGGAGGAAGGGGAGTACAGGGAGGCCTCTCGACTTGGCACTCTTGGAGGTACTTCAGTCAGCTCCTGCATAGGCTCCAGTGTAAGATGTTGCCTTGGGCGGGGCCCTGATCCCTCTTGAAGAATGGCCTTGGGGTTGGCCACAGAATCATTTAAGTGTTTCAAAAGGTCATTCAGGGTGTTCCTGGCATCCACAGACCTTTTCTGGTCCTTCCTACTTCCTTTAGAATCTGTGTTTTTTAGCTTCTTTTCAGATGAACATGGTAGTGTATCCTCTCCATTGTCATGGTTAGGGTGGTCATGTGTGGCGTTGGGTAGAACAACAGCACTTGGGATGTGCGAGTGTGCCAAGGCAAGGTGAGGGTGCTGTGAGTTAGAATGAGGAGGAGGAGGCGATGAAGGGAGGAACTGAGGACTCTTGGCTGATGTGTTGGACTCCTTGCGGGGGCCGCTGACCTTTCCCTGAGCCCTCTCCCACTGGTTTTTGATGGGCTGCAGGCCCTTCTGTTGAAGCACAGGGGTGGACTCGGGTGTAGGAAGGGCAGCCAGCTCAGGAGGCTGGCAGCCATCCCGCAGAATCATGGTCTTGGTGTCACTGTTGGGTGTGTTCAAATCCTTGCCATTGCTGAGCAGATTGGTATACAGCTTGGGAGAGTCTATGTCAGTCTGGTACTCCTAACAACATCAAAATGAAATCAAGATTAACATTAAAATACTCAAACCCAATATCACAGTTAAGAGTTTGATGTAGCATAAGAGGCTGCTCTGATGGATGTACCTTTACAGGGCTGTCAAAAAGGCCGTTAAGCTTGACAAAGCTTCCAGCAGAGTCTGAGCAGGAAGGCGCAGACTCAGCGTCCTTGTGGACATGTCTTGGCTTGCGGAGGAAGGAGTCTCGATAGCAGAAGACAACCAGGCCAGCAAGGAGAGCACCCAGGAGAAAAGCAGCAAACACACAGGTGATGAGGATGTTCATGTGGACCATCTGGTTGGCCTCACCTGCCTGGATCTCCCAAACACCTACAAAAAAAAATAAATAAAAAATCAGGGCATTGGTTAACTTCCTGGTGTAAACTTCACAGTGCTCTGTGAAGCCCCCCTCCCCATCCAACAGCCAAAAATGTGCATGTTTGTGTGAACACAACCATGCTATGTTTGTGTGAACACAACCATGCTTGAGTTTCTACTTTTACAGTATACCCTCCCTTAAAAAACAAGGTAGTCATTCAACCATAAACAAATCTTCATATGTACTGAGATTTCTATTCATTGAAAACCAGATGAAGAAATATGGTGAAGTTGGCAGAAGTTGTTAGGTACCCACATCCAGATCACCATCTATAAGAAGTAGAGCTCTGTTATTTAAGAAGGGAAGTCTTGAAGCATTGCCTTCTTCCACTAGAGGCTTTTTGCCATGCATTATCCAAGGGGTTAGGAGTGCATTTTGTCTGGGACGTAAACCTAATCAAACTTTTCACACAAGGGAAGAAAGTTGGTCAGAAGATAGAGAAGCAATTTTGCTTCTTTTGATAACCGCAGCTCTACTGGAGGTTTGTTAGTAACCACAGACACTGGAAGAGTTAGTCATCCACAGCGCTACAGAGACGTGGTGAACACAGCCAGCCAGTGATCCACTACTCATGGTAAACTGTTACCAGAGCCAGTTAAATGATCTATACTGGCAGAGACAGGCCAAACAAAGAAGGTAAAGAAACAATATAAGAACGGTGATTGGAAGGTTTAGAATACTGATAATAGTGATTAGAACACTAAAAGAAAGAAAGAAAGAAAGAAAGAAAGAAAGAAAGAAAGAAAGAAAGAAAACTACCATTTAAAAGAAAGAAACAAACATAGAAAGATGTACAGTAACAAACTGTGTGAAAATAAAATGTCTATTTGAAAAACTGAAAAGAAATCAAATTAAAATCTGCCATGTTATCTAATGGAAACCCTTAATAGCTGCCATTGTGTGCACATGTGTGTTTGCATGTGTGCGCTATGTGTGCATTTATATTGGTGTGGATTAGTGTTAGTTGCTGGCAGCTATCAGACAGGGCTCCATGCAGCATGCTGGCTGCCTCCCGGTGGGCCTTACCCTCTTGGCCCCCTGGGAAAGAGTCTAAAGAATGGGAGGTGGCTGGGTCATCCTGCAGCACAAAGCCTGAGCCGTAGAGCTCTGGACCAGGCCCAGAGCTGGGGCTTTGAGTGGGTATGAGTACAGGGGGGTGTATGGGGCCACTGGGCTGGACAGTGACTGGCGCTGATGAAAACTCCATGTCTGTGGTGACAAACAAATTATTAACAAACGGTGCAGACGTGGGTAAAGCATACTGTTATTATTTTGATTAGTAGTCATGGGGCAATGGGGAATTTTGAGGGTTAGTGTCCAAAAAAAAAAAAAAAAAAAAAAAATCAATTTTCGTAGATATGTTGCTTAGACATCAAAAATGTTACCACAGTTAATCTTTAACAATTTTTCCCTTTTTATTCCCAAACAATATAAGTATATATTGTTTTGCTATGATGATTTAGAAGGGAAAAAATGAGATACTGCAATTCAAAGAGGAGTTGGTACATAACAGCAATGATGCCAGAAGATGGTGAGACCAGCTGGGCATGCAAGAGAGAGAAAGGAAGAGAACAGGAAGTGATGAGTGAAAAGGGGAAGTGAATCTTTGCTGAGCTGGAGCAGGAATGTTGTCTGGTGGCTCTGTTGTCTGTGATGATGAAAATGAAGCAGGTGACAAGTGTTCAAGAACTGTTTGAGAAGATGAACGAGCAGTGGCAGTGGTGGAAAGACAGGGTTGGAGATGCTGAACTCGAGGAAAGAAACCATTTGAGTAAAAGATCAAACTAACCAGAGGTAGAGTCGTCAAATGATTTGTAATCTGGCGCTGATGTACTGCCCAAAAACGCTAAAAGAATTAGAAGGACAAGAAATCAGTATAAGGGGAGTTCAGAAGTAAAAACTAAAAAGAGACACTAAGAGTGCAGTTAACTTGGTTTAACAATAAGATATACAGCACTCGCTAGCAGTGTCTTTCTCCAGGCCTGTATATTCCGAGTCATTGGAGGCCCTCTGGTTCTGATCAATACTGAGGTTCAGCGTGGGTCATGTTCAGCTGGTACAAATGAAGGGATAGATGTTTCAAAGTAAAATCGGTAAAGGGCAGTTTGGTTGGTCATTAGATAACGTAACCTCTACCATTTGCACCAGCTAAACATGCCTTGTAAATTGTACATGTCCACGTCTGCCTGACATTGGTTACAGGTGGCCATGTACTGTATGTAGATGTGTGTGTTAATACTGCACATAGTTATGTAGGGACAAGTTACTGGAGTGGTTACTGGTGTGAGTGTGCAGGCTCATGGTGTGCGTCAGGATGGGTTTGTGTTTCTGATGGCACTTGTGCATGTGTGTGTGTGTTTGTGTCTGTACGTGTGTCTGAGGATAGATAGCGTAGCATGGAGATGACAACCTTACCGTGACAGTCACCCAGATGGGCTGTGTTTCCAAATTCAACATCCTGCTCATATCCAGCCCTGCGAGAGGACGACAGAAACAGACGCACAGAGGGGGACAAAAACAGAAACAAACAGAGAGAGTGTGTGTTTAAGGATAAAAGCTACAGGAAAGTTCTTATCACATTTGCTCATTTGTAATACTTCCATATCCCCCATATTGCAAATGATATTAATTCTGCAGCAGGGGCTTGAACTTACACGATGCCAGGTTGTATCCTCTCACAGGCGCCATGAGGCTTCCAGCCACAGTAAGGATCCCTTGATGCTATGCAGGACCTGCAGCAACACACACAGACACACACACAAACACACCCCATCATAACACCAGGTTTACTCATTCTGTGAGTAAATATAATAATCATTATATTATAATAATAATTATATTATAATAATCATTATTTTTTCCTATAATCATTTCTGCCTGACTAAACATTAACCACAAGGCATAAGATGATGTTATTATCATTCCCTTTATGACATTTACTGAAAAACAAAACAATAAAATCACAAACCTATGACCGACATGGCAAGGTTTAACCCCCCTGGGTGTGTGTTTGTGTATCACTTACTTGTGGCAGGAGGAATGCCTTTCGCAGCGACTCAGGGGAATGCGGATGACACAGCTTGAGAAGGCCACATACAGACTGTGTGTGTCTTTGTCCACATGCAGCGAGAGGACGCGCTTGTCATCCTCATGGCTAGAGAGGCACCTGGAGAGGGAAGAGAGAAACCCGATCAGAGGTTTGTCAGATAAGTCTGTCTACTGTTTCAGTCTCTGTAGATTTAATCAGATGGTGGGGCAGAGATATCGTACAAAGCTTTTTTCTTTCTTTACAGTTTAACAAGATTGTAACCTCTGGCACACCGGAGCATGCACGTGCACATCCACACATTAACACCCACACATGTAGATGCACAGAAAGTAGACAGACACTGCCTAACCAACAACTTGAGAGTTGCTGATTCCTCAGCCAGAACAAGAAGGGAAAGAGAAAAAGAGAACAGAGACAGACGGAGAATGGGTGAAAATGTGTGTATCCCTACTTGGCCCTGTTGAAGACATCTATCTCTTCCAGAAGCAGGCTGTCATTGAGAGAGACAGAGGAAGTCTTGGCCAAAACCTTGAGGACAACACCTGCTTCAGACCCGATGAATACCACTGTGTAGTTCTTGTGGGGTCCTGCTTCATTGTCCACAGCCAGCGCTGTCAGCCTGTACCTTGACATGCAGCAGGGAGGCATGGATTAGTCATAGCAGATGTTATTCCATGCAAAATAGAAGCAGCCATTTGAATACATAAATCACTTCTGCCCTTGGGCTACTAAAGGTCAAACAATTATTTTACTCTCATTATTGCAACTTATACGGACTAAATTATGAGACCTGCTTTCATGTGGCTTTACTTCTGCTCTACAAATTACATTACAGGATTTAATATGGTTCATTTTTCAGTGCTAGTGTGCTTAACTGTTTACCTCACGCGTGTCTTCGTGAACCAAGGCTCATCCCCAATGGAAGGCACAGCTGTGTCCATGAGGGGGTGTGACTTGATGAACTGCAGAGTGTCGTCAGGGAACTCAATGGAGCTCTTATAGGACACAGCTGGACCATGACCCGCACAACACCCCGGACTAAGATGGAGGGAGCACACACATAGAGGGCAAAAGGTCAAAGAGCAGCCTATACTATCACACCTCAGGGAGTAATAACGTGTACTGAAATAGATGAAAAGTGCAATGATGGGGGGGGGGAGAGAGGAGCAGGTGCTTATTAGGCTCACCAAAAGGCCTCAGTTGGAAACATGAAATATACATATACATGGTTAGCCTCCATCAATGATTTACTAGGGTAATGATGTGCTTCATGGACTTTGTGTTTTGGACGCAGGTCAGGGCTACAAATATAGGGTATATGCTGACTGTAAACAGGTTAAATATGCAACATGTCTAATTATGCTGGATTAATTATTTAATCATTAGCAGATGGTGAATGTGTGTGCTGGGTCATAGCTAATAACTGGTCCCTTTCTAGTGAAAAAGATTTGATTTCACTGGGATTAACCTAGACAAAAAGGGGTTAAGAAAAGGGAAAAATGACAGGTGGCTTAACAGCTACTGTATCAAGAACCTCCGAGAAAGTTCATCAAACAAAAGCCATGTTAAAATCTCTACAATTTAGATGAAATCACTTTTAGATATCGCTTTGTTTTGCTCTGTCTCTGTACATCTTAGAAGTTTTTGAATGGAGAAAAGTTTACCGGGGTTTGGGCAGCTTCTCCTCTGGAAATGGAGTCCAAACAGAGTCAGGAGTCTTCTGCTCTTTGAATCGGCCCAGGAATACTTTCTCTATGTCAGCCATGGAGAAGGCACACACCGCTGACCCTGGGATGCTGCAGGGAACAAACAATAGCAATACAATATCGACGCGTGACTTCCCTCTGAACTTCTTATTTCTGTGCTGGGGATTCGTTACTCCATCAACTAACAATTACTGTGGCTCACCTGTTCATCTGTGTGGTGAACACACCCACCACCGAGGGCACTCCATTGATGTTGACGATGTCAGTGATGGACTGAAGCACGTCAAAGTAGAAGAAGGACTCCCCTGGCACTGAGCAGTTCAGCCTCGCCTTCACAAATGATGTCCAGTGCTTTTCCAGCACACGCTGTGACCCACCAACGTCATTCTTACAGATGCGCGCCACACGAGAATACACGACCTGTGAGGAAGCGGGGATTAAAAAAGGATGCAGAGGGGTGGAAGAGGAAGCAGCAGAGTGAACATCACTGAAATACTTCAACATAGTGAATAATGCATTTCTCCATTCTGTAGCAACTCTGCACAGACGACTTAACAAACATGCACATGCACACACTCTCATCTTTGACTTTGTGCATGGAGTTTAGTCACCCTGACGGAAGCAAATGCTTAAAAAAAAGAACACATCCAGTGACCTTGACTGACTTCGTGTAATACCATGTGAGTGTGTACGTATGTGTGTGACTGTACATGTTACCAAGGCTTACAGTATAAATTAAGCGTGTGAAGCAATTGGCTTTAATAATTCATCCGTGCAAACCTCCGTCAGAACCCAGGTGTCACCCCAGCATTAGTAGGATTGAAATATTTATTAGCTGGTAGCTGATGGAGGATGTTGGCTTTCTGTGGCTTGGCAGACTAACCTGTGCATTGAATGAGACGTGGTCATATCTGAGGAACATCCTAAAGCCCTGTGCATATGTGCATATGATAGAGGGAGACAGAGTGCGCAAGCTCTGGGAGACAAATCTTCTCACTGTGTAATGGTTTTGCATTAAGAGAATGTTCTCAGCAAACATTACCTGTTGAATTTTCTCATTTTACATTTGGTGACAAAAATGTATCCGCCAAGGAAGGTGTGTAAGCCATTTTTTTCCATATATATCTGTTTGGAATATCTAATGCTTATAAACAGCAGGTGGACTGTCTTACCTTGCCCAGATTGCTGTGCTCCACTGCAATCTCTCGGTAGAAAAAGTATACATAATTCCCATACTCTGCTGCGTGCAGGAAATGAGGTTCTGACAGGGAGACAGAAGGAGAGAGTTGAAGTGTATTTTTGCACCGTCACCACCACTGTGCATGCTGAATATTTCAGGGATTTGTACTAGGATTCATATGACTGGGGGGTGACCTAGATTGCCTGTGAGAGAACAGGCCATATTCCCATGGAGCTTAACAAGGGAAGAGTGTGCTCTATCACTCCAAGAACAGTGTTGACAGCCCACAAACATACACATTGCCAAAGCATAACGGGCATTTAGTTAGCTGACAGGTAGGTGGTGTATCCCCCAGAAAGGTAAATGAGAAGAGAAAGAACGATTGAATTATATATATATAGTATATATGTGTGTGTGTGTGTGTGTGTGTGTTTATGTATATACAGGCAGTCCCCAGGTTATAAACAAGTTCCGTTTCCACGGCTGTTCGTAAGTTGGATTTGTTCATAAGTTGGAACAGTTAGGTAAGGTGCATATCTAGTGTATATATTTTACCTTTCTATGCATAAGAAACATTAAAGAAACACTTCCAGATATCCTAAAACACCATAAAACATAATAATACAGTACAGTAATGATAATAATAATAATAATAATAATAATACAGTATGCATTAATAATAATAAAAATATACTAACTACAGTATACATGTATATTTATAATTGAGAGAGAGAGAAAGAGAGAGAGAGAGAGAGTGTGTGTGTGTGGGGGGGTTATAAAAAAACATGTAGTTTTACACTTGCTCTCACTGCTATTGTTGTCTTGCACGTCAGAAGAGGCATCGTAAAGTAGTGCGCCATTCATTATTATGAATCAATGTATGTAATTCGAATTTTTAATTCATTAGGCTTTATGGTGATCGGCTTGTAAGTACGGGTTGTTCGTAAGTCGGGGACTGTATATAATTGGACTAGTTTGACATTTCCTTATCTCATTTTCTTACCTTTAAGCCATTTAGAGTCATATTTGATTGTTCTCAAGGCTGATCCATCACCCATACTGCGATAGATGACGGCATCACTGGCCTGGAAATCAGCTACTGTGGCAGAGTACAGCTTCCCTTCTAAAATATGACAACAAGGAAGACGGTGAGCAAAAACTGTGGTATACAGTTCCTCTGTTTTGTTTTACAGTGCTTAATTGGTTGAGTTGTTATCGCTGCAGGCTCAGTTTGGCAAAGACACAGAGATGATAATGAGAGCATAAGTTGGACCACATTAGTTGTTCTTCACCAAGATGAACTGTGTGTGGGTGTGGTGTGTTGACCCTTACCAGCAAAAAGGGCAACGTTGGTTTGCTTGGAGTCAAATGGGCACCGTGCCAGTCCATTGATCTCCTCTCCATCAAACTCGAGGTTATCCAGCTGAAGGGAACACAGCAATCACCCACATATTAAAACAGGTTGGCAAAGGGACACAGTGAAAATGAAATTCAGGAAGAACAAAGAAACCACAGTCCAATTTATTTAGAGGGATATACCGTAAGTAAAGGGTGTGCAGCTCAAAGTACAGCGCAATAAAGGAACACAAAAAAAACAATGTGCAGGGCAAGGACAGATTTTCGGCATGCATGTGTGCAGAGATGGGGAAATATAAGATACAGTAGCAACATTATAATGGAAAAAATAATTCATTACAATTATCCAAAGTAAAAGAACTCATTGTGAAGAAGAGTAGAAGTTAGTTTCACTGTCCAGTGAAAACCTTATATCTGCAGTTTTTGTGATTTCAAGGTTTCAGGTTAGTTGAAATACCTCAATTTTATACTCCAGCACAGTACTATGTGCTTGTACATGTGCTCATTTTCATTTGCAAATCTGAACATAACTTTTAAAAGTCCCACAGCAATGGTTGCTCTGGATACTCACTCTGTAGTATCTGCACATGGGGTTAAAGCCATTGGTACCACAGATGAACACCAGGTCATCGTTTCTGGGAACCAGCACTTTGATGAAGTTGTGGCACTCGTCCTGAAAACGAGAGGCACAACATGGAAATGTGTGTTGACAGGCAGCCAGCTTCTCTGCTCGCAGTTACTGCTAAGTATCTTTCCATGTGGTGGATGCAAATGAGAGCAGTGTGAGGTGAATGGATTTTATATACGCACTCTGTGTTTTCCCTTCACAGCACACATCTCTCTGTCTGCTTGGCCTGATCGCCATGTTAGCTTCTGTAAAAAGCAATATATAGTATTAGGCACATGAACAGGCGGTAGATCCACACACATATGCTCAAACACGCACAGTCCTCCTGTTTCCACTCCCTCATTTTACAACCTGTCCCGTATGTGATGAATGGCTCATTATTTTCTATGGAGCCCTTTTAGTGTTTGTGGATTGAGAGAGCAGCTCCTGGCGAGAATCTTACCCGGTAAGGAATGATCTCATTCCTGTAGGACTCTCTCAGACTCACGAGGTACACCTGATCTCTGTGGACAGAAAACAGCAAACACACAACTCAATGACACAACAGAACCAGGCAGTAGCTTATATAAAACTCTTTAAGTGCTCTCTATTAAGTGTAGGAAAAGCAGCGTACTGCAGAGTTAATGCACAGTGAAATCTGAAATCTCGTGGCTGTTATGTGAAACCCTGGATATCCTCTCTCCTTTCCTGTTTTATATGACAACCACAAATCTTTTCAATTATGTGCTGGGTTTTGAAAAACATTCATAATCCAAACAGGAATTACACATATTTTCAGTAAAAACATGTGAGTACCCCAAACTGGCAATAGGAGGATTCATCTGACAGCAGTGATACATGTGGTTGTGATTACATCATCTCCAGGGGTGGGAGTTTTACACAGTGGATGCCGGGTGATTTCCTGCTACAGTATTAGTGCTGTTGGTCAGATTAATCCTAGCGCTCATAAATACCAGAAAGACATGTAAAGATGCCAAGAAATCCCTGACAGAGCATCAGGCTTGGATGATAGATGTGTTTCCTAGATCAATACTGGCCATATACAACAGACACAGGCCTAGAAGCCCCATATCCAATAACACTAAGAGCTTTTTTTCCCCTCCCCTACACCACTGTTTACCTGCCAAGGAGTGACGGAGTGCATTGGTATAGGAGGTGTGAAAGAGAAAGGGTGTGTGTGTGTGTTTATGTACTATATGTGTGTGCTGCATTTACCTGCCAGCAATGAACAGAGTGTCCTGTATCCTGGTCATCAGCTGAAAGTCAAGGCGATGCTGTGACTCATTGCCAGAGGGCCTGCCTCTGAATGCAGGGTACTTCCGTGAAACTGGAAAGAGATCATACACACACTATTACCTGATTGAACTACAGATTAGCAGTAACCACAGTTGATACATGTATTTTCATAGTATTAGTATAGTATATAATATAATATACAACAGAAGATACTGTATATATATGCACATATAAACCACACATTTGTAGAAATTGTTTGATGTGTCAAACTTAATTGTACTGATTAGACAAATGCTGTTTATGTACTTTTTACAAATCTTCCAGCGATGGAAGTAATAGTGCAGTGCAAATACCTATGTTCTGTGTAATTCTATCTGTATGTCATTGTGTTTTGAGTGCGCGTTGGGTAATGGCTGCTTATGTCAGCACATCTCTGTCCTTCCAGTACATCACAGGGATGAAAATGAAATCCATTTAATGCTACAGCTGACCATATGGCAGATTGATTTTATTACTATGGATGCCATGCTAGGATCTGAACTGCTGACATGACTAAAAGGAGCTGCTGGTACTTTTCCCTACTCCTATGACTATTATGCTTGGCACAAACCAGCACAGGAGTGACCTAAAGGTTTATACTAAAATAAAATTGTGGATTCTTTTAATGAAGAATCACTATTATAATCACTAACCCTACAGCTGCTGGGTAGTTAATTTCTTTGTGCTGTGTGTGTGTGTGTGTGTGTGTGTGTACCCACAATGTGCATCGACGACATCCAGGGGTATGGNTGTGTGTGTGTGTGTGTGTGTGTGTGTACCCACAATGTGCATCGACGACATCCAGGGGTATGGTGTCTTCTGGGAAGCTGACTGCGAGGAGTGTGCGTGAGGCTGTCAGCAGCAGCAGCAGCTCACTGAGCAGAAGCACAGCTCTCTGGCCCATGGCTGCTCAGACGGCACTTCCTGTTTCACACTGATGGAGATGTTACCTGGAAACACACAAACACACGCTTGCGTTGCTGAACATGCAATCAAATTCCATTAAGTTCCTGAAAACTGTCACAACTACAACCTGCTCCGAACCCGTCATAAATTTCACCCATCAAAACAATTCATTTCCCCAGTGAAGTCTGACTTTTCCTTTTTCCTTGTCATAATGAACATATAAACAGTTTCCCCACTCTGACTTTTCCATGACTGATCACTCAGTGGCAGTAGTTGGCATTTCCCCTCTACCTCTACCAGCATCTGCTGTCCGAGGGAAGGTCAGCCAACTGACTGGTAGGGTGTCTCGGTGTGTGNCCTCTACCAGCATCTGCTGTCCGAGGGAAGGTCAGCCAACTGACTGGTAGGGTGTCTCGGTGTGTGTTGGATGCAGCGGAAGTCCACTCTGTTAGAAAGGTGGCAGGCCTGCTGTCTCTGTACATCTGTGCCCTGATTGGTTTGTCCTGGTCCAGGTTCAGTGCTAACCAGCACATAGCAGCTTCATCATCACCACTAGTTTAGCTTGTGCTCTTACCTCAGCTGACTTCTGTTGGTGCTCAGTTGATTGTTATTGCTCCATCCTTTCCACAGGCCAGTGTAGCTTGTTGTGTGGTGCAGCGATTCACTCTGTGTGTCATGATGAAGTAGTCTGTACATTTGTTTTGATGAGTACTAATTTTACACGGCATGTGATCGTAGACACATTACACTGGAAACTACTTAGATAATAATTTATTGTGAGAGTGGAAGTGGTTGTATGTGAACGTGTATGAGAGTGCTTTAGAGACAGGTTGTGTCTGTGCATATTAATGACCAGTGTACATTCAAATATTTATAAGGCAAACAAATTATTCATGCAGGCCAAGCTTGAACGGATATAAACAATTTACTGGAGACGTCATACAGAGGAATGGATTAGGTAGGAGCACACTGGGATGCGCACACACACACACACACATTCACAAACAAGTATACACAATCACTCTTTTACATGGTGTAATGCATAGAATGAGGCATGTGCATGACACGCACACAATTATATACACAACAATATTGACTCATTTTTCAATTAGCCTCAAAACACACCTGCTCCATGCTGTCTGTCAGGCCTGCCTGCCAAGCCATTAGTGCTCTGATTGATCTGCACAGGAAGCACAGCAGATGAGCAGCCAGCAAAGGCAATCTATGGACTTTACCATATCATAGCAGCCACGTGAAAACATTGTGACTCGACTGTGGTCGTGTTTCATGTTTTATTAAACATGGAAAATCTGAAGAAGGTTAAGCATTTGAAATCTGGTAAAGTGAAATCCATGTGGTTATCAAGCTAGAATCAGGCTGATATCTAAAGTTTCTGAAAAATTGACTTTTTGGAGATAGGTGTGTTACAGCAATATCACCCTGACAATGTATAGGTTACGTAACATACAAATGGACAAAGTGCTGTAAAGCCTACAGTACATGCTGATATACAGAATAATACTTTGCCCAACACCAATTATTTTGTTCTCAAATTACTGTAACAGTGTGTCACCAAAAAGAGTGGAGGTAGTGATGAAATAGAGTAAAGCCAGTGTGTGTAATCATGGCTATTCAACATTCTATAAAGGTTTTGAAAGAGCAATGTTATTATGACTGTGAGTAATGCAAAGCCTGAAAAAGACAAGGCTTCATCTCACTTAATCCAGGTCTACATTAAATGGGATTTGATGTTTCAAAAAATTAGGAAAGTTCTGTAAATAAAAATTGGCTTATTTCTCCATGTACAAGTGTAAATCTCAATGCGCTGCAGGCATTATACTCTAATTTAGATACAATTGAGTCCAAGGCTACAAATGATTCACAGATCAATGCACACTCGCTCACACAGTCAGCAACTCAGTCTAAAGAAGAACTGGTGATATTGCTCTACAGAACCATGGTGTTCCTTAAAGCATCACAAGTTTTTTACTACGTAGTCCAGAAGCTCGTACCTACAAATGTGTTTAAACTGCTGAGTTTCTAGGGAGAAGCCTGGGACAGGAATAGATACCAAATGCACAATAATAGAAAAAGGGATAGCTATGAAAGGTAAATATACCAAGCACCACATTTCAGTGCTACAGTATCATACTGCCTGCAGGCTGTGCTTCTAACCTGGCTGTGTTCACAGGTAAATCATTTCCTTGGCTGTCAGAATTTAGCTCTCTATCGCTCCCTTCTAAGCTTACACACACACACAGCGCTCTTTTTTATGACATTCTCGCTCACTAAACAATTCAATAGAAAAACACTCCAAACCACAGGCAGAAGCTCAGTTCAGTTCTCCCATGTTTCCTTGCATGGTAATAGCTATACCGTGGAGGCGAAGGCTTCCCTCGGAAACTTTAATGCAAAACAGAAACAGGAGACATCCAGAGGTCAGCAATCTAAAATTACTTCTCAATCTCTAGTGAGCCCAGCGTGTTTTCTATTGACTATTCCTTTGCACTCTCTGGTTCCTGCCCTCCAGTGTGTGTGTGTATGTGTGAGGGTGTGCATGTAGCTGTAGGCCTCGACAAGCCTAGAGACGCTGAGCTTGTCACGCAACTGTGTGCCATTCAGCCTTGCTTCACTTTACCTCTGTTATTACAGGTTTTTCAATGTCCTACAACCACGCACTCTTTCTGTTGATGTTGTTGGCTCAGGCCCATGGTGTTAAACACAGGGGAGGGGCGAGGGGGCCTGGTGTATTGCTATTTCTATCAGTGGGTGGGTGCAGGGGTCTATTTCTAAACTGCTAGTTACAGCAAAACTTTTATTGGTTAAATTTAAAACGAGAGAGATGAACATGTATTCCTCTCGACTGTGTTTTTCTTTAAGCTCTGATCCATTGCAACTTCAGGTGCATTTTGTAACGAAGCCCTATTGGGAGGAATTGGTGCTACTAAAAACACAGCAAACAACAGTGATCTGTGAGGTTTTGCAGCTTGGGTTTGAATGCGATGGGTGGATGTAATCCAGCAGAACAATGGCCACTACTCCTCAGGGCTGCTTAACTTGTCACCCTGCACCATACTGAGCTGTAAACATAACATTGCAGGAAATCAGATAGTCCAGGAGTTCAGTTTCAGGCATTTCACCTCACTTACACTTGATGTTCATTATATATTTGTGTATTTGTATATGTAAACAGGCGTGACTGTCTGTCCAACATTGGATATATCCTGTAACTCGGATGTCCAGACTCTTGACTGTTGCTGTGAGAAAGTAATCAAAATGCTGCCACACAGGACAGCAAGTCAGCCAGATGATTAGAGCTGCCATTCCACCCCAGAAATGATTACTTCTCCTTTTCCCACTTCAGTACCTGTAATCACTTGCTATTTACCTAAGGATTACTTTCAAGGGGCTAGGTTGGACTTGTTGCTGCTGAGATTTGGCAGAAGAAGAAGGCTGTGCCATCCTAAACTATGCTTCCCCCCTTTTCTTCTCTGCCTTGGTGAGAGGAGGAGTGAAACAGGAGAAAGGCTGTTCTCAGCAGTAGTTCTGCTATAGTAGATCACAAAGGGGCTGAGCTGCAGGTGTGACCAAGGAACAAAAGAGGCTTTGGGCAAGTCAACACAATAGAACCCCACCCCCGTTGGTGGCCTTGTGTTCATGGGTTCAGAAGAGCTACTATGGGGCTTCTAAAAGGGTNCCCCCGTTGGTGGCCTTGTGTTCATGGGTTCAGAAGAGCTACTATGGGGCTTCTAAAAGGGTGTAGTTGTTCTGGGCGTACATAATATGTATAAGCAAAGTATGGACATGTGGACTCTAACTGTTGCAGAAGAGGTCAAACCTATTTAATTCAACCAATTAAGCATTAACTAATCTGATTCCTGAGCAGCAGTTTAGGGCAGCCATAAGACTATAAAGGCTAATACAGATCACTGGTGTTTAACAGCGGTTGTTCCAGGGTTACAGCAGGCTGTAGTGGAGGTTAACGGTGGTCGTTCTGGTTGCTGGATTCTGACGCTGTGGCCAATGAAGCGAAGTGAGACACACAAGCCAGCTGTGCTGTCAATGAACCCAAGCCTGGTTCTGGTGTTTCACCTTGCCAGAACGTGGTGCTGCTGCCAACACCAAGCCAGTAGTTTCCATAACCTGGCAGAGGATCCCTAATCTTTGTGACAACGCTCATACACTTCAGGTTTTCTGGGAAATGTACACAGCCTGTGTGTTTTGAGATCAATTTGCTTCATCTTTTATCTGAAAAGGCAGACTGAACTATTAAACATTATTTAAACATTATCACAAGCATTTTTTAAATTTTATTTAGTTTTTTTTTTTTTTTACCATTGATACACATACAGAAAATATGATTGTATACTTAGGGTGTTTTAAATTTATTTAGAGCATGAGGGTAGACCACTTTAAATTGAGCCTTTTGGGTCCCTGCCACCCCAGTTCCTAAAATTACTACAGCCTACTCACACATATATAACCACAAATGATTCTTTCTTATCATTTTATTGTTTAATGTTGGTGATGGTAATGGTAATTTTTCAAGTTTTGGGCGATACTTTGCGTAGAGACATTCTGTTCCTCTTTTGCGCACACAATCCAGGCTGCAGCCGGAGCTCTATGCCGGCATTGTGCGAGCTGGGACGTAAAAGCATTCAGGATTTATCCGTGGTAAATCTTTTCAGACTCTTTTAGTCCACATGTAGATCTCAAACAAAAGATAACAAAGACGCGGGGGACAGCGGTGGACGGACGACAGTGATGGTGCTGCGTTAACTGCCAGCAATTCACGCACAGGGCTGGGTTTCTGCGCTATTCTGCGACCAGAAGGTTGCGAGCGCGTCCCCAATCCATTATCCAGAATAGGCTACATTTGCAGTAATGAAATATGCAAGTTAAGGGTGCATACATATACACGGCTGTTGTTATCATAACGATACTGGCATCGTAAAGTCAACAGCCTATCAGCACAAAGTGATCATCCTGTTCGTCGTTTGGTGTGTTTACCAGCACGGTCCGTTAAATGTGGGCTAGTATATTCCCAAGTTTATTTGGGTTAAGTCGAAATGACAGAAAAGATTTAAATTCCGTTACTTAACACAACTCAATCCACAACAGAACAGAGGAGCAACACTGTGACTTAAAAGGGGGCTTCTCTGCCTGAAAGCTCTGATAAAGATGGGCACTGACGGGCTGTGGGTTTGTTGTCGGTTGGTCAATTTGTTGCTCTACCATCGATAATTGTTCATGTTTTTAAATTGGTTATTTCACTTCATCATCGTCGATTGCCTCAAATGGATTCGGTTCAAAGTCTGTTTCTGGATAAAACGAAAGTCAATCTCCTGCGATCGTCCATGTCTAATATTCAATGTTCATCTTATGATAGGCTACGAAATGAGCGGTTTAACTTAATATGAAAACAGCGAAAACCACTTTACGCACTTTATCAGTTATTAGGATGATGTGAGGGCACCTACCTTGAGTATCCGAATTCACTCAGGAATGGGGCAATCCGACCGAATATCATATTCCTTTGGTAATCCATGTAGGAAAAAAAAAAAAACCAGCATGTAATATTCCTGTTAATTTTAAGCTCCAGTCGGATCAATTTCTCTCTTTTATCCACTAGCGCACAGATTTCAACTCCGCTCGCCAGATCTGTGCATTTTGACTCTGCCTGCTCTGTCTCCGTGCCCGGGCCCCTGAGCTCTGATGACTGATCTTCAAAGCTCAGCCACGATAACACATCCCCCCTCCCTCATCCAGCAATACACCAGCCCCCTTCCACTACTATTAACTTTGGAAACAAGAGGGAAAAGACCTAAACATTAACAACGCGCTATCCTGACTTTACATATAATCAGTGATTTAGTACAAAAAAAAAAAAAAAAAAAAAGCGTGAGACAACGAAGATCACTATTTAGCAAACACAACCACCAGTATAAAAACTCAACAGTGTTTATATTAAAGTAGAATTTGCCAGATTGTTTGCATCGATTTTATACATCTTAAATTACATGCGTAATAACTAAAAAGGACTTCTAATAGATTGGATAGGAGAATAAACTGTCCCATCAATAAGAGGCGAGTAAACAGCTCAGATTGGGTTTACCCTCTGCTGCAGAAGCGATGGAAGTCCGCTTCTCAACTACACAGATGATATTTACCAGCTCTATGTGGACTGAATAAACCGTGCATGCAGTTGAAGCACAAACAAAAATAGTCAGGAGCTGCACTATCTCTGTCCTGCAACCATCAGTTTTGCAGAGCAGCCTAGCGATGTGGTTAGAAGAAACATTTTGTTACCCAGTAAAAAGTCTTCTCCTTTCTAGTTTCCCCTCGACTTTCACTGCGTAATGCGCCGCAACAAAGTCAATCCATCTAGCTGCAAAAAAACTCACCTCATTTGAAAAGGTTATTTTGTATCCTTTGTGTTGCTGTAATCCCCCAAAAATATTAGGCGCGTCGTAGTGAATCAACTTCTCCTGGCTGAGAGAAAAACAAACTAATGCACGGCAAATGGTGTAATTCGACCCGTGCTAAGTCAATCCATCCAGAGAGAGCTCCGCAGCCTACCAATAAGCTGCGCTCTGGCTGCAGTCCCTCCCCCACCATCCATCTCTCCTCAGTTGGTTTGGGCTTCTCTGCCTTTGCACAGGCTTTTCTCCCTTTCTTTCCTCGATCCCGGAGAGAAAGAAAAAGCACCCCCACCCCCANCACCCCCCAACTCCGAGTCAGCAAGAGCGCCGAGTTAAAATCCTTTCAGATGACTTGAAGCCAAAGGGGCTGATTAGTAAAACACATTTTTTGGGGGGGAAATGTTTCGATTTAAGCAGAAGACGGTTTAAGAACAAACTACTTCCCCTTAAACACAATATCGGCAAAGTTTTTTTTTTTTTTTTTTTTTTTTTAATGGACATAATGAATGAACTTGAGACGAATATCCAAGTAATGATCTGATATATTTCAAGAAAAAAAAATTGGTTTTCATTTGCTCAGAATCGTTAATTTAGTTAAAGATTTTATAAAACCAAAATAAAATAGGTGTTTATCATACCGCTTGGAAACCCATAGCAAATGTAACATATTAAATACACCCTACAGACTAAACTGGGTAGTTATAATATTATATAAGGATATTATAGTGATAATACAAATACATAAACATTTAAGGGAAGAAATGAACTTTACTGCATGCCACAGGATGCATCATAAATCTTTCTAAGAATGCTGTAGTGATTATTTTGTTATATATACATGTCATGGCTTTGCATTTGACAAAAGTTTGTTTTTTGAATATGCATGTGTAAATCTGTGCATGTATGCATGCAAAAATTAAGTCTTCATTTTCATTCAGGTCATTCCAGCAGGTCTGTAAGGCTGGCCAATAGCAGCCCCTTTGCACCCTATTAGAGAAGCAGGTTAGCAGATGTGTGAGAATCTCTCCCACATGTGCATCCTCACCACTTGCACGCGTGCACACACACACACACACACACACACCTGACATCCTCTATTATGAGCTGTGAAAGTGGGATCTGCATCTCAATACTTGCACAGGAAGTACTAGTTTGCACTGCTTATCTGCCTGATCCCATGTTGGCACTTCTTGCTTGTCTTTTTGTCCTTGCTTGTCCCTCTCCTAATTTTCTTCCCTCCTTTTTGATTGTCAATATCCAGCCTCCTTATTTGATAGAATTCATCTTTTTCCTCAGACCACCTATAGTTCTTGATTTTTCTCTCTGATCCCAATATCTCAGCAGATAGAATTTAGTCTGTCACTTATCAGGCTTTCATTCTTTTCTCTTTGTCCTCTATGCTTCAATCTTGCTACTCAGTGTGGCTGTCAGTGCTGGGTTACTTCTGTCTGTTGGCCCTATATCCTGTGGGGACTGAATCAGCACGAGTGGGAGAGGAGTGTCGAATGTGTCCAAGGTTTGAGAGATGCAGATAGTGAATGTCAGGATGGGTGGAAAGATATATGGATCTGTGGGCGTTTGGTGATTGGTGGCTGTATTGATTAACTTTTTTTTTCCTGTGAATTGACAGTTTTATTAGGGGTGTAATGGCATTGTGACACCATTTCAGTAGGTTTTAATGGGTTTTGGTGCACAATTGTTGTCTTTAATAGTTCTTATACTGCTTTTAATGTCATTTCTTTTCTACTTCATATGAATTGTAACTGACTCTGGAGAGTATTTGAAGGATAATTCACACACTGTCTATATGATTATACAATTTCCTACAACAATGATAACAAAAAATATATTTTATGATTCAATGATATGACATTATTTTAAGATAATGGAGAAGATGAGAAAAGTTTTATTTGCCACAAGAGGTTCTGCTTTCATTTATTTTGTTAAAATGTTTTAGCGCAAAAACACAATTTCCTGGGCAAATCACATATTTGAGTCATGGGTGCAGCTACACTTGCAAGCATAGTGGTAACAGAAGTGAAACAGATGGGTGAATGACAAAGGTCTTTGGGACTCAAGACTGTGTTTATGTTGATAGTGGGGATTGACAGATGAATGTATCAACGTTGGGATGTGAGGAAGGACAGGGAGATGGATGGTGGGAGCAAAGTGAGGGATAGACAGAGGACAGAAGGGCTGTAGTAGTCCCACAGCCTGATATGTTCCCTTGGGGACCTTGCAGTGTGTGTGGATGGGACCCGGGGTGCAGAGGGGAATGTGAGGGCTTGGTCTAAGGGTGGGCCCACCAGAGAACACTGCAATCACTCCCTTATTTACTGCCTGAAATGCCAGTACAGATGGTCATGTGTCTAAGGTGGGGGCTGCAAGCTTTAGGTTGGGGCTGAGACCAAAGATTTGAAAGAATATACTGCAGTGTCGCTATTTCCGACCAAATGTTATTTCAGAATCAGACACACCCAACAGAGATATCTAAAGAAGAATAACTACATTAACAGAAGATCAGATACTAAATGCAATGACATTGAATTTAAAGGACCATACCGGTGATTGTGGATGTTTGAGCCCAATATATATAGCCTATACATATGATACATTACTGACAACCAATTTCCAAGACAAAACCATAATTTAATTTTTTTTTTTTTTGTTATTTTTTCAAACTCCCTTATCTTTTAAAATCAAATGTTCAGGTTACACACCCATGTTAAAGTTCAGCATTTTGCCCTCTAACACTTATGCGTGATTGTTGAAGGGATGGCCGTTTTAATTTCTCTGTAAAAAACATCTTCTCCTCCTGGTGTTCCCTGGTGGAGACATACATTGTTTTCCATACAGCTCTATGTTGAACTGTTTAAATAAAGTTACTTTGCCAAAAAAAACAAACAAACAAAAAAAAAACGCTTAGACGTCATATTCACTGTGATGGAGTGCATATTTCAAGCATACTTCAAGTCTCTAAGATTTGAATAGAGTACTGGAGTGACTGAAGCCAATGGCAGTCTGGAAGGTAGGAAAAACAATTCTAAAATTTACTGCTAAAGTAGTGTATTTTAATGGTTGTCAGTAATGTAACATGAATGTGGATTCTATATAGTGGGCTCAAACATGTACAGTTACCAGTATGGTCCTTTAATCCATCTCATACAATCAGTATGTTTACGTGCACATTAAACTTCAGTTATACTCCAGTTTTAAAGCAATAAGTAAAATTTTTCAAATGGCATGTAAACACCATAATCAGATTGAAAACACCATAAATCAATGTTGGCGTATGCAGAGTAAGAGACCAAGGTTCTAAATTGATTTACTCAAGAATGTAAATGATCTATTGGCTTATTGGCCTGAACATACGTTTCCTCACCTGGTGTGTGCTTCTCCTTGTAAGCCAATTCCAATCGATCCGACAAGTCATACATATGCAGCAAACTGGAATCCTATCCATGTACAGTATATGTCTTTCTCCACCTCTTTGCCTTAATTGTAGTATAGACAAAAGAATCAGAGCAGAGTGTGCGTGTAAATAAACTGGATGATTATCATCATGAACAAAGAAAAGATAAAGCAACTGTATTCTTTGCATGGTGTACAGTTTACAAAAGTGAATAGAAGATGACAGTTGCAATAGCAGCAGTGTGCTAAAAAGGAGCGAAGATTGTGTGCTTCGTGTCTTGGCATTGAACGTTCTATCAGATGGCCTCCTCTCAGGGTGGGGGCAGTCTGGACTGAGCCTCTGTGGTGACCTCTGATTGATTAAGAGGCCATTTCTGGCACTCGGCTGGCCTGGGGCACCATTTGTCACCTGACTGTGCAGTCCTGTTGTGAAGATTCTTGTCCTCCAATCTACATGCAGACCTTCTTCTAAATCCTCAACTCAGCCGGGTGCACCAGGGCCACCCATGAAAAAAAATCTGTTCTCTCACACTGGAGTGCAGCCTTTTGGATTACAGCAAACACCAAATGGCATGTTGAAATTATGCTAAATACTACAGTATAACACACAAGACAGCCAACACTTTCATTTGAAGGACATTTTACAGTACTCGAGGGCTTGTCTGAAGCTGCTATGCATTAACTTTTCATGTCACTCTAATAGATGACAAAATCACCTGATTTTTAAAGATGATGTAATCCAAGATCCAAGAGCAGGTCATTCCTTTTGATCCAAATGTGAAACTTGAAGTGACATTTTACTGAGTTACACATCACAGTTATTATTGACTATTATTCCATCCAGTTTGCTTCATCAGCAGCTTTCATAGAAAAATTAGTTTTAACGAAAGGTCACGGAAAAGTGAGAAAGTTTATGGTTAATGGTTCTGATCCACAGAGGAGGCAGAAGTGGAAAATATATCAGTAATTTGCAAGGAAATGACCTGCGCTCTGTTTGGCCATATTGCCCCAACAGCTTCCATTTTATTAGATTTTTTTGTAGATGAGGGAAGGAGGGAAGCTAATTTATTTTGTCATAACTTGTTTTCGGTTCTAAATGTCTGGAAATTATCTAGTTTTCTTTGATGCGGTCTTGATGACTGCCACATTTACTGAAGGAGATGTATGGAAGGGTATGAAATAAACTGTGATACAATGTAATTGTGTTTATTAGGGTTTTCCTGAGGAAAATGAGAATGCTAATCATATTCATAGCCAGTGCTGTGGGTAATTTAAAGCCAGCGACAGCTGCCATATCCATGTGAACTACTCTTGATTGAGTGACACACATGACATTTTCAAACTCATTATTTATTGATTCCATTTCAATCCTCATCTAAATGTTTTAATCTGCTTGGTTATTGAAGGGCTCACACAGGAGAGCTATTTCAAATGTCTCTGGATTTGGGTTGATGATGACACAGTTGCCCTCTGTCTTATGCACGAAATGAATGATGATGTGCTTATAATGCAATGCTCCTTAACACCATTAGGGCAATGTTTCTACAAATGAAGGACAGTACATCTGGCTCAGGCTTAACACTGACATTCACTCAGTGTGGGAGTGTTAGCGGGCAAGAGTTTTATTACTTCTGATAATGATAATAACTGTTTCCTCCCACATATTATGCCCTTCATTATAGCACTGAACCCATAACAACTCTGCTAAAATACATCACACAGCTTTGTTAATGAATAGCAGTCAACCATACAGGTGATCCAAGACCTTGTCATGTTCTCAGTAATGAAGTTAATGAGCAAATGGAGAAATGGAGAAATGGAGAGATGTTTTTCAGGATGGAAGAATATGACTTTATTTAGGGATGAAGAAGATAGAAGCAGGATTTTAACTGGCTGAGACTGTAGTGTGACTAGGAAAAGAAGAGCCACAGAGGTTGTGCTGTTCATACACTTTGATGGATATGTCTATTCTTGTGTGTGATCTGAATGGGTTCATAGGCAGACTAAGGCATACACATAACCACACACACACACACACACACACACACACACACACACACACACACANCACACACACACAGAGAGAGAGAGAGAGAGAGAGAGAGAGAGAGAGAGACAGGTGCTGTGTGTGGTACTGACTGTATGGTGAACAGCTGTGTGTAGGCGCATGTCCGGGGCGCGCTGTAGATGTTGCATTCTCTGACCTCACCACCGGACGCAGCATTTGACACACACATGCGCACATGCAGAGGTCTCAGCAGCTGCAAGGTGGCACATAAAGACTCCAATGCTAACTGCACCCACCCACACAGCCTTCACTGTCTAGAATGATATATATATTTTTTAAATCTTTGAATATGGGTTCTGGACCTCACTAAGATGGCTACATGTCCCAAAACACAAGAAATCTACCACAGTCCTATATCTATATTCAACCCGGGCTCCAACCTGCCCCACAACCAGAACAAAGCAGCGCTTATTTCCACAACTACTGACTCAAATATTTACCTACCCCTGCTGCCTATCCCAGCAGTAAAGCCCCAGCATCATATCCACGTCCCACCTCCCACCCTGGCTGTCAGTCACCGGTCAGGCTAGCTAATTCTTGCTTGGAGCTGCAAGGCTATCTGGGATTTAAGGGAAAAGCTCTTTATCCAGGGACTTTCTTTACAGGCTGGGGCCAACAAATGTCCCATGTCAGCAAATCACATAAATGCTGCAACTGGAACCTTTTTTTCCATTCAAAAATGGTGAACAAATGTTTCAGAGAGAGCAAACAAATGGCGTTTTAGATGGACTGCGTCACTAGAAAGACCAACAGCCGTGTCATTGATCTTTTTAAAGAGTTTACAGACTTTACAGCTACTTCTGTAAGCAACTTTTTCAAATCTATACAGACATTTCTGCATGTGTGAATGTAAAGGCAGGGTTGGTGGGATGTGATGCTACATGCTGATTAACCCTTAGGTGAATCGTATGAACTAATCTGGAGGATTAAGCTCCCAGGCTTCAGGAATGCCAATGGCAACTTGAGCCAGAGTGTCCACAAACACAGCCAGCTGGGGGCCAGGGTGTGTGTGTGTGTGTGTGTGAGAGAGAGAGAGAGAGAGAGAGAGAGAGAGAGAGGAAATGACAGGAATGGCCTCGCCTGCATGACAACAGCAAATGCTGGGCTATACAAGGAGATCCAGTATGCTGGAATTCTCTGGACTGTCCTCAGCACTTATTGCATTTACATCAACTGTTCATGTGTAAGCAGATACTTTCTAGTGCAGAGCAAATGAGTGTGCTCATATTCACATCCACACCTGCTCACATCCTCTCTCACCAAACACACAATTGCTCACCATGAATTCTACCCATTAAATCAGCTCGGTTTACCGTTTCATCAGTTCTTCATTTGCTCATTTTAGCCTTTAGCCTGTACATACAGTTATTTTGTGGAACACAAGAAGACTGACACAGTAACATCAGTAAAAATGTTCCACTTTACTGTTTGTGACATATGCAAATTGTGAAGTAGTTTTCTTCCTCCTATGACTTAATTTGTTTTTGACATATCCTATATTACCAAGTAGTCTGATCATGATGAGAGAGCGAAAGAGACACATAACCTGCTGCTACCTGAAAACCCCACCCAATGGATGGCTCTCCTGTGAATGTCACCTGTCCCTTTAATAAAGGTGGCATTAGGAGAGGCAGCAAGGAGGAGAGCAGCTGGAGAAGGTAATCCATCTCTCTGGTCAGCCATCAGACAAGTTGTAGCAGGCCCCACTAATTCTAGCCTAATTAGCACAGACCAACAGGGAAATCTTTCCGTCTCAGACCCATATTGCAGAGTGCACCCACTTCTCCAGCCAGCCATTGCAGGGTTAATTCTTTCCACCATCTACACTTGGGGTTTAAACCAGTTCCAACATGCTTTGCCTGCTACTCCTTGGCTTCTACTTTTTTTCCCACAAGGAACTTTTCCTGGAACCTTTTTAGGTTCTCAGGAACTTCACCTGTGTTTTGACCAGAGACGGCAAGTGAGAATCAGTGAGCAAGAGGAAGCAAACTGAAAATTAGCTTCATTTGCTAACTGTTTCAACACATTTATGTTGTAAAACATAAATATTAATGGAATTATTCATCAGATTTTCAGGCATCCTTTCCCTTCCCTACCTGTCTCTATTCCAAGAATCTTTGTTGCACAACAGCAAATTATAGAGAGCAACATGAAACGAGACTCGCATCTCATGATGTTGTCTCATCGACTACGTCAAACCATCACAGATTAGTATTATCAGTGTAATCTTTAGGGTTCTCGAGAACAGCAAACTTCTAACAAATCCCTGACTTTTATTTCCTGTGGCTATTTGTTTGAAAAGCCCTATATATATCACATTTTCTCAGGAGATAAGTTTTTATGCACTATACTGCTTTGATATTTTTTATTGTATTTGTCAGACCTGTTTTCTGTGTGCAGGATCAATGCTTTTGTGTTTCCTTTAAAGTCATTCATAAAGGTGTGTGAAAACAAACGCAGTTATCAGGCACTTGACTGCAGCTATAGTCATTATGTTTACATGCACACTATGCTCTCATTTCTTTGTACTGCAAGGCAGAAATGCTTGTAAAACACATATGTGGATGGAATTACTTTATATACTCGACTATAAGCCGACCCCCGATTTTGACCTGCAAATTTAGATTTTTAAAGAAACATGCATATAAGCCANGACTATAAGCCGACCCCCGATTTTGACCTGCAAATTTAGATTTTTAAAGAAACATGCATATAAGCCAACCCCCTGATGTTGTTCCATCAATTTATTTGTTTAGCAAATTACCTGTATTTTTCTGAGAATTGTCACAGTATTCCTGTGATTTTCTGAAAATAATCCACTTAGGTACCAGTAAACAGCTGATTACTGTAAGTGACATTAGCTAACATTAAGTTTTCTGGACTCCTCTTCNGGTACCAGTAAACAGCTGATTACTGTAAGTGACATTAGCTAACATTAAGTTTTCTGGACTCCTCTTCCTTGTATGAATCGCATTGATGAAGGTAAGGAAAGCTTTACAGATGAGCTATAATTATCACGGCACTTATTTAGCACATTTAGCTGTGTAATTATGGTGAATGTTTTTTGTTTTTTTTTTTTTTTTTAAAGAATCTCACCCATTACGTGTTTTCAGTAATTATCCTGAGTCGATGTGGGTCTGTCTATGTGCAGGACATTCCTCGATAAGGAGATTTGGAATTCCCTCAGCTGACCCCCTGATGTTGTTCCATCAATTTATTTGTTTAGCAAATTACCTGTTTTTCTGGGTATTGTCATAGTATTCTTCTGATTTTCTGAAAATAATCCATGTACCAGTACCGAAAAACATGGTATTTGTTTCAGCAACTGATTATCGTAACTGACAGATCACGGCTTACTGGCTGCCGCAAAATGTGCTGGATTAGATGTTTAGTCAGGAAATATCTCATTCTAAGGTATGATTTAAACTATTTTCCATAGGTAGTGGTAATGGGTAGTATTTTTACCCATGGAAATTTCGTTCTCTGGGATCCGATTTGAATTACTCGTTTATAAGCTGACCCTCCAATTTACATTGTGAAATTTGGTAAAAAGAAAAAACCAAAAAAAAAAAAAAAAANAAAAAAAAAAAAAAAACTCGGTTTATACTCGAGTATATATGGTAAGTGGATTCTGTCATTTGCCAAATATACACAACACATTGCTAAATTGGAGTATGAGGGAGAGGCTGCCAGGTGAAATGCATGCAGAGGTGGTTTACTCTGATTATAATATTTACAAGCTTGAGCAAATTATGAATTAAAGTTTATGACAATAATAATCTGGGTATGTTACTCAGAATAAACGTACGTCAGTTTATGAGGATTTCAATCAAACTATAGCATTTATATGACACTTGAAAAAATCAATTTATTTCCTTAAATTGAGTATAATCAAAGTTTTAACATGCATGTAATTATACTGAGCGTGAAGAGTGACAGAAGACTGAGGAAACTTTCACTGTCACCAGTGGTGGGTGGAATGTGAAACACACACTGCCACAAATGCTTGGAGACATTGGTGTCCACATTGCGTTTGGTAGAATTGAGATGTGCGCTCGTGGCATCTGACCCCCTCACACTCTCTTCCAAAATACCACTCATCCATTTCTCTTCCCGCTTCCACACTTGCCCCTCTTCAAGTGTGTCTCCAGCTGAAGGGTGGTGAGGAGGCAGTGGGGTGTCAGGTTATCGGGTGTCATTTAAAAAAAGCAGTTGTCAGGACTGGCTGAAAATGGAGCGTGAGTTTGTTGAGTCCTAATTGTAGCCTGGTGAAAACCGTGTGGCCTCTTAGTGCACCGCCTGCAGTGGAGAGGCCATTTCTGTACAGCTCTGAGAGTTGCTTTAATGGAACTCTATTAACTATTCTCTTTTATGGAATTGATTTCTCCTTCATGTTGTGCTAAATGAATATTTCGATAGATTTCTCAGCTTCTACTGGATGCCAGCTGCCACTGAGTAAAAATAAAGTCTTATGTCTCCCACAGGTAGATTATTCTTAAATGAAGTAAACTCAGCTCAATTCCCTGGTAAGTCATCCAGCCTTATGACCATCACGCTACTCTACACACATGCACAAACACACACTGGCTTTAACTTTTTTTTCCTCTCTGCTAGGCCTACTCTCACACATATAAGCATACACACACACATACACACATACACGTGCACACAGCTGGTGGGGATTAGGGGGAGGAAGCAGAGGGAGCGCATAGAGTTTTAGAGTCAAAACAACGGAGTTGGACTTGACCTTTGACCTGCATGGCTATTCATCTGGTGATAACATCAGGCAGCCCCCCCAGTGTGTACAATCCATTAGGTGTACTCTGGATAGGCAGACAGACTTTTTGCAGAGAAGAACAGAAATACAGAAAAACTCTGTCTTGACAATACACATTCTCTTGCAATGGTTTTAACTTAAGATAGAGATGCCTGCGTCAGATCAGGGTATATGATAATTAATGACTTCCATTAGAGGGAAAACCCTTTCTCTGCACTTTTCCTGCTAGATGGAGTGTTGAAGTAGCTTAGCTCTGTGTTTCTGGCCTACCTGGGGCAACAGACAAGTGATACCCTGCATGTTAAATAAAGTCTTCCCCCTCGTGCCCCTCCTCTGCAGTATCCCTCATGTTAAATCAAGTCTTCCCTTCCACTTCTCCCACCATCCCTCCCTCCCACTCTCCATCCAGAAATTAATAGGATCACTTTTTAATTTATAATATCCCAGTAATCTACATCATATTACTTTCCTCCCAGTTTGTTGAGAAAGGTAATAAAAAAAGAGAGCAATGAATATTATCTGAATGAATAATGAATAATGCATATTGTCTGTGAAAATCCTCACGTGTGTGTATGTATGCGTATATTTGAAGATTGTGAAGTGTGTGCATCTGTGTGTGTGGGCCGTTGCTGTGGGGTGTTAATTTTATCTGCCATAATGCTGGTGGCTGTGTCGTGGACTAAGTAGAGTCATTTACCAAAGGTTACAGCTGCAGTCATGGGTTCGAGCAGATGACAAGTCACACCAATGAGCCTTATCCTCTGTAATCATCCTTTATATTCAGTGCGCTCTCCGTTTTCTGCTTCTCCTTTCTGATTTGTGTCTGCATTTTAATTATTTATTTTTCTGTCTCTTTTCCTTCCTTTCATCTTTCTAAAATCCTCCCAATTTTTGCATCCTTTGGTTGAGCTAACAAGCCCTTAGTGATCAGAGGTTTATTATATATTACAGTGTGTCATTTTCTGTGCATCGTACTAGTATCCATGCTGCTATATCATAACCACCATTATGAAGATATGGAAATGAGACAGCAGCTCTCAACAGGGGCTCTCAAAATAATTATCTACTTCATAGGCAGGGATGCTGTTGGACCACTGGCTTCCTCTTGCCAGAGCCCTGGGCTTTCTCATTTCTCTAAGTGGTAAATGCTGCTGACTTGCCACTTTCTCACCGCTCAGGCTTTGCTCTTGTTACAAAGAGGGTTGAATGGAAGCCTTTTTCCCTGGCTGGTTTTTGCTTTAGGAGCCAAATGGCAGGAACAACAGGTATTATGTCACNGGGGGAAGGTTTAAAGGAGCGATGGAGTGGAGAGCTTGGATAGGAACATAACAAAGGACAGTGGACAAATCAAGAAATAGTGTGGTTTAATAAAAAATACATGTATCCATGTTACCCATATATCACCCAAAACATCAATTTAACACCTATAAGCTAAAGAGGATCTACTGCTTTCAGTAGAAAAAGTGTTATAACTGTTTTAATTTTTGTTGGTAGTCTTTTTAAGGCACGTCTCACTATATTCAAATTCTAAACATATCTGGAAATTAAATTCTTTTTATTTCATTCTACTGTACTGCTCTCAGGAGACTGCTTGAGCAAAACCTATATAGCTAATAGTGGATTTTTTTTTTTTCTGTAAAAGAAAGTTCAATCAATACACTTTGCTTTGGTTCTGGTTAAAATAGAGATGATATGTTATAACGTTATTGCATGATGAATCACCATGGGGCCAATTTATATGTATATTTTTAAACATAGAGACACACATACATTTATATGTATGCAGGTGTGTGTGTTGTACAGCATGTACTGTATGTTATTTACTTATTTATGGAAACTGTGGGAATCATGGATGCATTATGGTCACTTGGAGTAGAAAAAGGTTTACAATGTGAACTTGGGAAGTTAAGAATTTGGACACTTTTTTTCCTTTCTTGTTTTAAAAAAATTAAAACAAGACACATTAATTAAAAAAACACACATTTCTTCTTTTTTGCTGCTGTAACATGAACTCCCATCCATGTTCCTAAGAAGACAAAAAAAATAAATTAAACAAAATTGACCAATTGACCAATTTTATTTCAAAATACTAAAGTACAAATGTATAATTTAATTTTGTTAGTGAATAAAAATATATATCTAGGGAATATTTGGAATTCATTATTTTGCAATAATTAACAATCTTTGACACATGCAGGCATTGCTTGTTGCACACATGTCAGAAACCTCTGACACAGATTGTTGTAGAATGTGGATCATATTAAAATGGCACAGAAACGTATGTGACATTTTTGAAAAACCATTTCCCTTTGAAAAGAGCACTGATGGAGACCAGCGGAGGAAGTAAAAGCTTGTCAGCACTCCGTTGCTTTTGCCTATCAGTCTGCTAACAGTTGCATTGCTAAAGTCAGCTGGTAGCTAGTTAGTGGGAGGACATCTATGTTCCCAGTGTCCTATGTTCCCCAGTTCAATATTCAGGTTAACACACATTAAGTGTGTGTTAACAAACTAGCCCTAACCTTAATCCATTAGATGTGCTGTATTGTGCTATATAGAGCTGGGGAACATAGGACCCTGAGAACATAGGAATGGGTCCCTAGTTAGCTACTGCTAGCTAATAACTGGCAGTCGTGTTGCTGTATTTGAAGAAGAGCTTTACAACCATCTAATTCAGATTTTCCAGGGTACGAAAGTTTTGGACTTTAGTTAACACAACAGCAAGAGCAAGGCCTGGTTTGATCATTATGCCTGCTGCAGGACCTGCTTTATTATAAGGTGCTGCAGAGCAGTTTAAAAAAAAAAAAAAAATTAAAAAAACAAAACAAAACATATATATATATATATATATATATAAAACGCTGTTATATCTGTGCTGCAAAACATCATTTGCAGACTTATTGTGCTATGTTTTTAATGTTGCGCATAATAGTTTTGAGACCTGTTTGTTGCTGTAGAAAATGGCCCCATTATTATGGCATCATGCAAACATGTCTGCGTCATTTGATTAAACTTGTTCAGTCTAGTGGTTTGGCTTCTTGTGCATTATAGTCAATATGCTGAGTACTGTGGAGTTAATAGTTATGAAGACCATCATGCTCATTGTTTTCCAGTGCTGAGCTTGTTGTTGTTAGCAGTTTATTTTATAGGAATAATGAACATAAATAAACCTTGTTATTGCTGCTGCTGTTATCACACTTGTGTTATAACTCTCTGCTGTGGTAGCTGTAAGTATGTATATATATATAAGAGGCTAATTTCCTTTTCTCTGGATTATAGTTGGTGGTCTGACTGACAATGTAGGCAGCTAATCGATTGCCTTAATCTTCCCTATACAGAGTTTCATGATAAAAGTTGCTAAATAATTTTACTTAAAGGACATTCACTGCTTGAATGCGGTTAATGACTCTATCTCTCCAAAACACACATGAGCAAATGCAGAACCTTTTCTACATGTAGAGGATATTCAAATCTGAGACACTCAACATTTTCAAATTCCCCCCAAGTTGAAAACCTACATTTTACATTCATGTGAGCTCTTGCCTGCTTTATTACTGCAGGGCCTAATTTTAAGGCCAGAGTTTTGAAAAGCAAAATTGTTTTCCAATACTCACTTCACCTTTAGTGGTGAATCAACATGAGACCACATGCAAAACTTGGCCACTTCAACTCTCTCCTGAGCTCTTGAACGTACCGAACGTCCCTGAACGCCTCAAGCGGTCCCGATAAGTTATTGTGTCACATGGATGCACTTTGTTCAGCCCATGTGAACGTGCAGCACTAATTCCGTAATGACTGAGTTTGTATGTGTTTGTGTGTGCCCGCTAGTCTGAGCCTGTGCTTACATGTAGGGCCGTGAGTGATGGAAGGCCGATCCCTTGTCTGAGTAAGATATATGTGGGTGAAAAGCAAAC
The DNA here is from genome assembly GCA_014773175.1 of Lucifuga dentata. Taxonomy (NCBI): domain Eukaryota; kingdom Metazoa; phylum Chordata; class Actinopteri; order Ophidiiformes; family Bythitidae; genus Lucifuga; species Lucifuga dentata. Next base: position 296,095 of record VXCM01000439.1, read on the forward strand.
CCAGTAATGAGCGCTCTGAGTATGTGCTTGAGAAAGATTCTGACTATACTGTATGTTTGTGAATCAGTCTCTTGCCTGAGGGGTCTGGGCTGTGGTTTCAGGCTTTTGAACAGTCGGAATGATTAGGCAGAAGAAGCAGACTGAGCTGTGTGTCAGAAGCATGAGTCGTAGCGTGTGTGTGTGTGTACAGGATGAATGTTCTGTGGTGGCTGGAGTTCCCCCGACATCAGGCCCACACTGTGAATGTTTTTAGCTGCAGCTGTCGTTCTGTGCTCTGGACATGAAAGGCTGAGATAGAACGTAAGGAGAACGAGATCTAAGCGGTTCCAAACAAAGAGGTACTACAAAGAATCTTCCAAGTTATTCCAGCCATTTTGTTTAGCATTGACACTTGTCATTGTGTGGGCAGAGCTGACGTTTCTGCCTCAGCTTGCCGATGCTTTAGGGTGTCACACACATTGGTACACCTGCCTGAGTCAGTTGAGTCAGGGCACGCGTGTGTGTGCAGACATGTGGCTGTGCATGTCTTTATTTACAGGGTTTAAAGGACAATACCAGCGATTTAGCATGTTTGAGTGCAGTACATACAACACTATACACATTTATGGAAAGCCAAATGCACCAAAATTAAATATATAAAAACGATATTATGAAATAAATAACTCTATGCAACNGGAAAGCCAAATGCACCAAAATTAAATATATAAAAACGATATTATGAAATAAATAACTCTATGCAACGGTTTTATGTTTTAGAAATTGTGTATAATGGACTCAAACATGGAAACTCGCAGGTATGGTCCTTTAACCTGGGCTCAGTAGATGTTTTTTCTATCTTGCTCTCACTCTGTTTTCATATCTCTGTTTTTCTCCTTTCCTTCCTCCTCTTCTAGCTTGCTGCCTCTTTCCCCTCCTCTTTGGGAGGAGATAAGTGCTGCTGTCCTCTCTGTTTACGTCCTACAGTCCATCCTACAGCTCTACTCAACTCGCTGGCCATAGGCAGCCAATGGAGCACAGCACTAATTGCGCAGGTCACCGAGGTTACGCTGCCTCTCTGAGTCTCTCGACTCTTCCTGCGCCCCCCNCCCCCCTTTGTTGTGGTTTACTCTCTGCTTTCCACTCAGTTACTTTATAATAATACATTACAGTTTATAGAGCGGCGACAGAGTAAATATTGCACTCTGATGTCTGAAACTGGAAACTTGAAACGCAACAGTGAGCCAAAAGTTTCCTTTGTGGGTTTCTGGAGAGGTTCATCGTGTCAGGTCAGGAATCCTTGCAAGGTTTCTTCATTTCAGGCGCAATCTCCGTTCATCTAGAATCACTGAGAGCCTATTTTGTTTCGCCTCTTTTTCTGGCTGCGTGTGATGTAGGAAATGTAGGAGATGTTTGTCTTTCAGGCGGGTTCCATTGTCTTTTGTGTGTCTTGTCTGAAACAGCATGTTGTCCAAGCGGGGCGGCTCTGGGAGGATATGTGTGTGAGAAAGAGAGTGTGTGTGCTGAATGAAATGTAAAAAGCAGTACGCCTGCCTGCACACACACACACATAACAGCCTTTGGCCTAATGGGAGCTGACACTCTGACAGGCTCTCTGAGCTCTTTATCTGGGCCTCTCGCCTCAGAATTGTGTGTGTGTGTCTGTGTGTGTGTTGTTTCTACTGCGTGTGTGTGCGCGTGCATACATTTGCATGTGTGACCCTGTGGTGCTAGTCGCCAGGCCCTTAGAGAGTTCTTTAACCCCCTAACAGAGTCAGACTCATTTACATTGCAATGGGAGAGTGGCAGGGCCCCTTTATGGACTGTTTGCTTTTGCTCTATAGAAAAGCCTCAACTCCACCTCTCACTCTCTCTCACACACACACACAACTGCATGTATGCATATGTGCACATACATAGACACATATAGAGTCACTCTCCATGTATGGGGATTTACTCTGCTGTGACCCACAGAGTTGGTTTTGTAAAAGTTTGGGGCACTACGCTCTGTTTAAAATGCCGAATTGTGTGTGTGTGTGTGTGTGTGTGTGTGTGTGTGTGTGTGTGTGTGTGTGTAAGTTCATGTATGAATTATTGGGGGTCAGGGAAAGGATCTGGATCTGGTCTGTGTGACTAAGGCCATGTGTTTGTTAGCTGAGTGGTTTAGATCTTACACCACAGTTTTCCTACCCAAACTAATGACATGACTGCTGGTTGAAATTAACCTGGAATTTTCAGGTTCCCATCTGTCCCGCAGTCCAGACAAAATGCTGCCTGAGGCTTCAGTTGCGAGATCAGAGTTCCCTCCTCAAAAAAAAAAACTTCCTGATCCTCAAGTGGGGAAGCTGTAAATCTGACCCCAGACCAGTACATGCGCTGACTCCAAACACACAGCCCACCGTTCTATTTATAGCAAACAGGAAGCGAGTGGGAAGAAACCTTTTGATGATCCATACAATTATATTTCTGTCAGGAAAGTATTGTGGCTGAGTGGGTGAGCATCTCTCTCTCTGTTTCTCTTTCTCTCTTCCCTTTCTCTGCCTTCCACAGATAGCAGGAACATCCGCCCCGTTCGCAAGGTTAATATGGTGTTTTTCCTCACTTTTAAGAGAGGGACATCTTCCTTCTTATCTTCCTGTGAAGGGAGCGAGCAGAGTGCCCTATGTGAAGTCAGGTGGCTAGTTAAAGAGCAAACACAGAGGATGTTTTCCACCTGTTTTGTCACGTGCTAGCTAATTTCTTTTTGACACTTGTTCTGTTCTACTAGCATTCCCCCTCTTTTTTTTTTTTTTTNAAAAAAAAAAAAAGAAAAAGACAAAAGGAATGATTTTTCATTAAAATGTTTTAATTTCTGAAATTGTACAAATTGAGTTTCCAAATCTATGTTTGTTTACCAATAATTTATATATTCCAAAATAATCTTTAATGAGGATTGAAGTAGCACTACTCTGCAAATATGCTGACAGTTTCCCATGTTATCATCGTGTTTGAAAAGGAAGTCATTGTCCCATAAAAGTCGCTGATAATCTGCTTACTCAGGAATTGTAACCTTGCAGTAACTCTTCCTTGACTGATCAAGTGTGAAGTTAAAGGAGCCACATTAATGGATACAGCCTGCACAAGGTTATAATATTCTTGCACAAGTAATTGTATGAATACATACTGTATGTATCACATATAAAACAGTTTATTAGGTATACTTGTAAATTCTAATGCAATCAAAACACCTTGCAGTAAATGCTACCATGTTGAGTTTTTGTTGACAGAGAATCAGAGAGGTGTTGATTCAAGCCTCTGGTCATTTTTGGTGGGAATGTTTGACTGCATTTTATCCAGAGGTGTTTCTATGAAAATCCATCAGCCATGACATTAGAGATATGCATAGACATATGGTTGCAGAATCCAAACCAGCATTTGAGCAGATTAATTTGATTTAATGCCAAAACCTTATTTTGATGTCTCATGCATTTTTTTTAACTGTATAAAATAGGCAGTATACAGTAACTGTATGTCATCTCTCTTTAATGACAAAAGCCTCCGCCCAGCATTATTATGGCTCTGAAGAGGGTCCGTCTTAGTGTATTCCAGCCTCTGATTTTAATGGTTGTCTTCTCTCAATCCAGGGATATCAACCTTGTTTTTATATATTTAAGTCAATTTCAACAAGACAATTCATAGATACTAGAATGTACCAGGACTAACCGACTCCTCCAAAAGCATTAAGCCTGAACTCTAGCATCCCATCATGAAATGACAAATGAAATATTTAGAGGGGACCAAAAACATGGCATACCAGGGCAACCAAACTGTGTATGAATGGGGCCGTGCCCTGCAGAAGAATGTCCACGCGTGGTTAAGATGACTTTTACAGAAACTTTATTTCTAGGATGCAAGATTCATTCAACTCATTCAGGTTCAATTTTAGGTACGTTTGTGCATGTTTTAGCTGTACACCACTTCCTTTTCCTGTGGAGGATGAATCATCGTGTGTGTGTGTGTGTGTGTGGTGAGTTCAGTCACCACCACAGTAAGAGCAAACCACTCTGCCTCCATGTGATGAGATCCAGATGGAAATTTTCAGTGGAAACTGCTGTTCTGCTAACCATTATGGTTCCTAAAATGTTCCCAAAATCAAAATGTTTTTTTCTTTCTTTCTTCCAGTTCTCTTGTGTTCAGGATAGTTTAGTGCAGCAGCACCATGACTTTTAGACCCCTTCTGCAAGTTGTGTACTATCACTACTGGAATAAGTAAGTTAGCACAAGCTAAAATCTAAGGGTGTTTTGTTTCACCAAAAAAAGCTGTATCAAGGCTTCCATCATTCTTGGAAGCAGGAACACGCAAAAGTCTACCTGTAGTTTCACTAAGAGGAAAAGAAGAGAAAAGTTTCTCTTCCTCTTTTCCTCTGCCTGGATGTCTCATTTGCAATGCCACAAACCAGATCAAAGAAACTGTTCTAATCCACACTGCAGTTGTAATGAAACTCATGCCAGCATGCACAAAGACACACACACACACACACACACACACACACACACACACACACACACACACGCCCAAACGCTGTCAAACAGAGTATTCTGAACTGTGACAAACAGACCCACCAGAGTCCAGTTAAGACCGCTTTCAACTTTAGCCAAATGTTCGGCCACTCATGTCATTCAGCAGGTGGGGTCGTTTCAGACGCACATGTAGGGTCAGCTTAGCATTCTAAAACACAGTTTTTAGCTTATTCACAATGCTAGCTCACACTATTCCTATTAAGGCTTCCTCCTGTTAGAGTTGAAGGTGGTGGTAACCTCCTTGTCTCCAGTCATATCGGGAGGTCTATGTTTGATCAAATTTGTAACTTTCCAACTCCACCAACAGCTCCTCCCCTCCCCGAAAGTGAGAGTGTGGTCATTTTTTCCCATTTGTATTTAATTGCAAGATTAGATTGAGATTAGAAAGACAATGACACAAACACACCACCCCCTCCTCTCTCTAGGATTGCTGCTTTCTTTTTGCCCCACTCTCCAGTGTAGGCATTCTGAAAAAGTATAAACAGGGTTGATGTCCTATGATCTTCAACCAAGTCAGAAGGGCTTGGTAGGATGAAGAGCACTGCAGCCTTTTTGAGTTTATGAGTTTATATGGTTTTTCTTTGGACTTGGTGGATTTCTGTCATTCAGTTCAATTAACTTAAACAAAGCAAACATAATTTTAAAAAAATGTACATTTTACAAGTTGGTGCCAAGATGAAAAATGGATTCTAAAAAGAGAAAGGGTGACGCGGACAATTACAGAGCCTATCAGGATGGTACCACGTAAGCCTCATTTTGAGTCAGGAAAAACCCTGGTTTATGTATTTTTTTTTTTTTTTCGNTTTTTTTTTTTTTTTCGTCATTCTGGTGGGGTCTGATATTTTATATAGTAGTAGTAGTAGTAGTAGTAGTAGTAGAAGTATATATATATATATATGTATACAATTTTTTTTTCCTACCCAGGTAATCTATATGTGCAGGGAGAATGCTATTGCAGCGTGCCTTCTCTAATTATGCCTACATAAAAACAAAAAGAAGGCATTGGGAAAGGAGAGTCTTGTCTTTGTGTTTGTGTGTGTGTGTGTGAGGGAGGGATGTGGAGAGGGAGAGAGAGAGAGAGAGAGAACTTGTTTGTGTCTGTTTGACTGCACATGTTCAGGCAAATATGTAATGTTTTGTATCCTGCGAATGTGTTTATGTAACTCAATTGCATTATGTGGCGAGGTGGCCCGTGGGCACCAGGGCGAGGTATTGAAAAATGATATTATGAAATGCTCCAGCACTACTGACTACCAAATAACACAGCGTCATTCAATACCTATAAGTAGTTAATCTCATAAATGTCAAACTCAAGGCATATGGCAAATACCTCATGCAATTTTCGTTTAAAACTGGATATTGTAGCGATGTTCTTCCAGGACATTCACTCTCAGAAATAATACTTTTATTGGAAAAAAATACGAATGAATCTGTGTTGAAGTCAGCCAGTATCGATACTTTAATTGAACATTTTGCTGACAATGCTCAGCTTTAAGACCAAACGTGTCCACACTGCTGTGAGGGTCCATGTGACATACGTTTTGTGCGTGAAGATGTCCACACGCCTCCCAGATTTCTCCTCTCCTACTCATACCGACTCCATATGCGCTAGAGAAGCAAAATGGACGCTTTGTTTGATGCGAGGTTGTGTGAGGAGCTCAGCTGTCACCCGCACCTTTGCAACTCACTATTAAACAGGTAGAAAAAGCCAGATGTCTTTAGACTCTTTTAGAGAAATCACCCAGACAGTAGGAAAGATGAAAATGTGTGCAGGCAGAAGTGGAAGCATCTCCAAGACAGATCAAAAAAAAGTGTGTGTGTGTTGCTTCGATGCTCGGCTGACTAACTGGCTTCATTAAACGCAGCGAGTACGTTTACATGCACATTATGTCTATTCCATCACTCACATAATATATCTTTACTTAACTGGTGCATGATTGGAAATATGCTAAATGAGGAGATTTCTTACTCTTATTATAAGGCAATCCCAACACACACACACACACACAACACACAACACACCATTGTCAGCACTGTTTTTTTGGATTTGTCTTGAGGACGCTTCCATTTCTGCTTTGTTCTGGGTGACTAGTGTGTTTTTATTGTAGGTTTTCTGGATTTGTTTTTTCTGGTATTTGTCACGTTTTGATCTTTTTATATTTGCAGGTAGCCAACTTAACATCCTGGCATGGGACTACAGATGAAAATTAGTCAATCTTAACTCAATCTGGCATATTTACAATTTCCTTGTTAATTAATATGCATTGTTCCAGTGTAAATGCATGCTTGATTTCCGACTGCATGATCTAGGTCTATTATGGAGTAAGACAATGTTGATTTTTGTCAATTTACTTTAATTATGGTGTTTACATGATACTCAAAAAAATTAATTTATATTGACTGACATATTGATTGATTTATGAATATAACTGAAATGAGTGTAAATATACTGAGTGACACATTTTGATTTCTGGCCTACATGTGTGGAACACGTCCATGTCTGTTTTTGACTGTAATTGAGCCTTTTGCGAGCGCACATTCATGTCTACATAAAGGGAAACTCAAGCTGAGAAAATGTAGAAACTGTAAAGCCAATCACTTCCTTTGCTTTGAGCTTGATTATCTCCCGCTGCTGATTTCTATGAACAAATGAAATGTTAAACGTCTGCGTGTATTCTCCATTATTCCAACGCGCGGGTCACGGGGTGGGCTGTAAAGGGTTTTCATATCGGAAGCATCACAGACAGACAGCAACAGCTAAATTTAGAGAGCAAAGTGAACTGTACAGAAAAATGAAAACAAAACATGAATCTGTCTTTTATCTCTATTTCACAGCCAGACTTTTCTGCTTATCTGCGACTCTGTTTCACCTCTCATAGCCTTTTTCTGCCGACTAAAAACTACAGCTGCAAACTTTGCTCAAACCACTTTTACAGTGCTGACCTCAAATCTCTCAGGCAGGCAGGGTACTCAAGTTGGTGCCTAAATTTGTGTATTTTCTTTTTGTTGTCAGAATTTGCTTCTATTGAATAATTCACTGGCAGTCCTACATATAGGGGTTAGACCATCAGGTTCTGTATTTTTAGCTGCCTCCAAACTTTATGTGAGGTTCTTTAAATAATCACACAACGTTTAATGGTACGTTTTGCTCTTAGACCTCACTCACGATGAAGAGATAGAAGGTCGGAGGATTCATCATCCATCACTCAACACAGACAGATGCACGTACGCATGCATGCTCACACACACAGACTCACACACACACACAGACACACACACAGTGGTTTTTACAAGGGAGAAAACACAAACACCCATGGACAGAATGCATCTACAACACTTCAAAATAAGTTTCTCTTTAAAATGTAATGAATACATTACTACATCACTGCTTTTTAATACTTGCTCTCTCTCTCTCTGTCTCTCTCTCTCTCTCTCTCTCACTTTAATTTGGATTATAAAACCTAGATATATCTTAATAAACATTGTATTTATAATCATTCAAAGTGCGTATACATGTTTTTGGGACACCCTATATATATATATGTATACACGTATATTCCAAACTGCACATCACTATAATATCATGCTTTTGAGAATGAGTCACCAGATGGTTCACAGCCTGAATGGAGGCTATAAAAGAGTTATTAGTAAACACATTTGTCTTCATGATGTGCCCTCTGTGAAAAGGGACTTAAGCCTACATGTAGTGGCACCCACTGGTTTCTTATCTGGAGCTAAATGGAAGTCATGGTGACAACCACAATTAGGCAAGAGAGCACCGGATGGGACAGGGTCACACACATGGTAATTACTCTGTCACCACAGCGAGGCCATGAGACGCTAAAATACTGGTTACACATCAACAAACCACTGAGAGAAATGTATGCACCATTAAGACAAAAACAGGTTCAGATGTGTGTTCACTGTGGGTGAGTCAGCAGCACTTTCCATCAGGCTTCATAGGTAAACAATCAGACACTAATGATGAGTTTAAAAATTCATAAAGAATGTGCAACACACGGACCATTCCAGCTGCATATTTTCCCATTGAGTTATTGTAAAGTGGGGGATTACCGCCTGACCACAGAGGTGAATCATGAATGACACACTTTGATTTAATTAGAATGGAGGCTGAACTCTCGACGTCTGAAGGAGTACTGAATGGGCACCGTGCTGCGATAGCATGTACTTGTGCTGTCATTTGATTGCTATTCTATGGTGGAGGTGAAAATATTGAAAGTTGTCTCAAGGGTGAGTTATTATTGCAGTATGGGTCGAGGCAGGTCCTCAGAGCCAAAACAACACTTTTGACTGGAGCGTCTTCTGAAAACAAACCTGAACTCTCTCTGGCACAGGACGTTTATTTATTCCAGAGATCCAGGCTCGATTGCTCTGGGCTGCCTGACACAGTCTTCCATATTTTATATCTTCAATATGGATAAACAACACTGACTCTTCCTTATACTGAACTATGTCAGCATGTATCTTTATGTGTGTGTGTGTGTGTGTGTGTGTGTGTGTTGGGGCAGCCCTTGCAAAGCTGCCACTTTATTCAGTGATTGAATTGTCTTTTCTTCGTTTCTGTCCCTCTCCCTCACCCAAAGTGTAACTCTTTACCCATCCTTGCCTTTTGCTGCATTTGACAGACCTCGGAAGTCAGATTTTTCCCAGTTGGAATTTCCAACTTCCGACCTCAAACTGTTCCAGCCAAATTAAACAAAAAAGCATGGCTGAACACCAATAAATACTGTAAGATTAAATAAACTTCGTAATAAATGCTAATTATGGGACTGTTTGGTTGTGTTGTTTTACAATGATATTAATCACAGTATTAAACATTTGTGCAGAGAAGTAATATTCTGACATTATTGATACTTACGTATCAATGGCAAATAGTTATTATACACTGTAGATAGTTAACTTGGCAGTATATTTTGACTTTTTTATTTTAATGTTGCGTAAGAAAAAATACTTTATTCAGCTGTTAGCTGATCATTTCCATTCACAAAGTTCGCTTCCATAGGAGTTGTCATGTTGAGTGCCGTCATATTCGTGAAGTCGGGGTAGATCATTTTGGTCCGAGTTTCCCAGTCGGAGCTCCAACTTCAAATGCCGTTCCAACACATTTTTCCAAGTANTGGTCCGAGTTTCCCAGTCGGAGCTCCAACTTCAAATGCCGTTCCAACACATTTTTCCAAGTAGGAGGTCGGAAAAATCTGAGTTTTGCGGCCTGTTGAACGCAGCATTAATTTTTTCCTCCCTGTACTTGTTCTCAGTATTTGTCTCCTCCTTTGTTTGAGATCTGGTGAAACGCTCGGATTGTAAATAAGGAGTACACTTTACTTCCTCAGACATATTGATCACACACATCATTCAGGTGGCGGAAATGGATTGTGATTGATAGTGACTAAAGAACTGAAGACATTTGACAGTTTTTGTAATTTGGTATGTGTGTGTGTGTGTGTATTTTCCACTGGGTCCAATACATTCTCCACAATATTTACACCCAGACTTGACTGATAACATAATTAAGGTCGTATAGTGATCTGTGGTGCTTGTGTTCCCACTGCAGACGCCAAACCCCGTCTGTAAATAAAGCCCTGGCCAGGAGGCAATCCTCTGACACAACATATATTCACAGAGCTGCACATAAAAGCACACGCGCGCGCACACACGCACACACACACAAACACAAAGAAATGGATGTGGAATTCTACAGTTGTGTCACAGAGGAGAATGGTAGCTTTTAGGCGGCATTATGTTTTTGACATTACATGTCAGGGATTTTACTTGTTAAAGTCATTGTTTTATGTATCACAATTGACAGACTATAAATTATCTCTGTGCACATCTCAGTCACATTAGCATCACAATACCTCACTTTTCACTGATGGGATATCTTCAAGCTTTTCATCAGCAGTTATCATTATTAAGTCCAAAAAAAAATGACATTATGGGTTTTTCTCATTTTGTCATCTTTACATATTTGCTGTAAAAATGTTGTCTTAATTACCTGTGTTCTTTGTGTATTTCTGACATGGACTGAGTCAAAAACCAAATTCAGACCAGCTGTGAGTTTTCACACCTCTGATTATCCTCTTTTTTTATACTCAGAAATAATTATTCCATCTTCTTTGTTATCATTATTTGTTACTATTTATCTGTCTTTTTAGATGTAAACAAAGATATACAGGATGTTAAAAGTTGACATTTGGTGACATTTACTTGGTAATATGGCTATTATGGATATTTGTGCTTTTGTGATTGTTTTGACAAACCAGCAGCAGATTGCAAAACCACAACAGGGCTGTTCTGAATTAACTTGTTTCCTAAATTTATAATCTAATTTTCACACGTTTATATGCCTTGCTAAGCTATTAGTATTAAAGTGAATTGCGTGATCATGACCTTTATGTTCTACTGTCCTAAATTCAACATCAGGAAATGTATAAAAAGTTTTTAACTTCACCAGCTTCTCTGCACTTGGACTTATCCAATCCAAAAATATTCCTTTATCATATACTTTATTTGTTGCCTTATTAACTTTTTATACAGGGTACTGATGCTTTATACAGGAGCTCTTTTTGCTTTTTTGCTGGATTTGCTCCCCAGTCTGTGTGTGTGTGTGTGTGTGTGTGTGTGTGTGTGTGTGTGTGTGCATTGGAATGCATCTGCATCTCTTTCTCTTGCTAGAGCATTTTTTTTTTAAATGAAAAGTTATCTGATAATGCATGCAGGTGTTGGAGACAGAAGATCATCCAGTTCCCTTCATTGGAATGTTAATGGAAGGACACTGCAACTAATTGGGCTGTGTGTGTGTGTGTGTGTGTGTGTGTGTGTACACACATGCAGGAAAGACGTCTAATTTTATGTCGTTATTCAGTTAAACAGGGTCCTGCTTAATGAGTGAGTCTTGTTACTTGCACACGACTCACATCTCAATCATCAGATGAATCACCTTATCATGCCAATGTAATCGTTTAGATTTTCCATACCTTTTCTTTAGAACAGTCTCGTTATGTGACTAATATGTTAACTTCCAAACTCTACATGGTGCACTTGCCATTAACCCACATCTTTATCTCCAAAGAAGAATGAAAAGAGCCTCTATCACATGATTAATGCTGACCAGCCAACTGCTTTGAGACTTCTGAGAGGATTAAAGGCAGTTTCAAACTAGAAACAAATCCTTCACATCTCAGCTAGCTGACAGATAAGTAGGATGGAAGTGTGGGCAGGGCTCTATGAAGAACTCTTGGCAGGGAAACCAAAGGGAAACTAGGCCATAGAGGCCAGAGGGGCTGTTCGGTCCACTCTCTGTTGATTTTGCTTATGTGGTCATTTGTAGATCCATAGCAGGCTTGTCTGTCAGCACAACCTTGCGGATACAAGCGCAGTTCTTCCATTTGCACTTACAAAAGTGAGTGCAAACGTAGCACCACAATTACTTCCTTTTATAAACCATCAGAACTGATTTAGATCATAGATCCTGCTTGATCTTCTTCTGACCACAGTGGTGATAAAAGTTGAAGGTGGCACGCTAGAAGCTTTAGCTGTAGCAGCAATGACTGTTTGAAATCATGAACAGAGAGGTATTGATCTGGTAACTCACCCCTCCCCTGGAGCAGAAGATCCTCACAGATGACCTGCCAGGAAAGAAGAAAAACACAACATAAGTCTGACAGCTTCAGCAGAGGTCTGTCTGTAATAAGGGCAGGTACAGAATTCACTCTGGCTGAGGGGAAAATGTGCTGGTGGTACGATCACAGCTGTTTGTTGGTTGTGAATCTCAGTGGGCTTGTAGCTTTCTCCATGCTGCAATAGTTTTAAAAAGACCAGTTTCACTTTATAAAATACTTAAACTTTAGAGATGTGGTTAACCTATTTGATTAATTAATTTAATGGTTAACCTATTTGATGAATTAATTTAATGCAAAAATTGTCAAAAAAGTGAAAAATACCCATCTGAAGTCCCTAGAAGCTGAATGAGGCACAATCTTATTTTTTGTTTTGTCTGAAGAACACTTAAAGCCCAAAGTTATTTAAAATTAAAATGCCATTAAACAGACAACGGTAGTAAATCATCACACTTAGAAGCTGCAATGAGCAATTTTCAACATTAGCCAGATTTTGTTGATTAATTTTCTGTTCATCGACTATCAATTAAGCGATTGGCTGTTTTAGCACTAATACATTTCATCCACAGTAAAGGATACAACATAAAAACAGAGTTGAATTAAGTATTCTCATTCAGTTGAGCCACAACAACACCATGTATCCATATTGCATTGTTGCCTATATCAGAAGCCAAATGGTGGCGTTCTAAAGTGTTGCCCGTTGAAAGCAGCCATCCTGACATCTTGAAGGAGGCTGTGTGTTACCACATCGAGTTCTGTGAGACTTGTCTAGAGCTCAATTCACAGAGTCTGAGGGTCTTTCATCTCCTTGGGCCTATCCGTCTAAGCTGGGAAACAGGAGCTAAGAGATCCTCGCCTCACAGTGCCCCAGCTCAGCTACCCTGCCCTACAGACCCCTCCTCCTGCTGCTCACCGTTCTGGCCCTCTCAAAGGAGTCTTTCAGTATTGTGTTGAGGCCCAGTTCCAGGTCAATGGGAACCCAGAGATTTAGAGCTAAACTCTGAGTGGGAACAAATGGTTTGTTTGGTGAGGGGTCTGCAGTAGCTTCAGAACTTCAGCTTGACTGACGGTGCTGCTGACTTAAGTGTTTTGTATTACTGCAGCAGGATTAATATCAGCGTGATGACAGAGGAGTTGGCCTGGGCTTTGAATCCTGTTGCTGTTTCACAGAAAGAGGTTGGTTCTTCGTCCTCAAATAGAAGTTTGTGAAACCTTTTTTTTTTTTCCATTGATATCCAAAAACTTATTCAACACGGCTCCACAAAATGCCACCAAATGTCCAAGATAAATTAAAGTGGGTGACACCTGCTGTGGCATTTTCAGAAACACAATTACACTGACCTGTGAGGGACTGACATTTTAAAGAAACACATCTACACCCATCACTGGAATTACTGCAGCAGATCTGATTTTACAAACATATTAATATATGAGCTGTTGAGTGAAGAAATCAATTTAATTGCCATACGCAACATTGCTCATGTTGAAGTAGTCCGTGTCATCAGTCTGTACTTTCTTTGATTTGTTATATTGGAGGAATGCTGTATGTGGAAGGTCGTGTCCTTGTGCAGGGCGTGGCTTGTCTTGTCCCTAGTCTGCCTTGGGTGGCAGCTCAGCTTCATATGAAAGACGTCATCCCTATGCACTCTATTTCTGGACATCTCTATTCAGGCTCTTGAGTCCCAGCTGCTGATTGGGCCGTATAATGTGACTGATGTCCTCTGGGCAATCTGCTGCTGGGACAAGGACATGCTCAGGTGATCCAGAGGCTGATTGGCGCCTGGCTAATGGAGAGGACACCATGACCTCTGAGGCTGTCAGGTGCCAAACTAGCCTGTTAATTATGCATCCAGATGCTCACCAGCACTGGAACCAACACACCACCGTCTGTATGGCGTCTAGACCTACAAACCCCAAAAGTGCACCTGCATCACAGACTTACTGCTCACTATGTCTGTGTGCAAGTGTGCATGTGTGTGTGAAAATCCTGAGCCATCTGGTCTCAGGATAAACTGTCTGTCTGTGCTTTGTGTGAACATCACAGCAGGGGATACTTCACTACTGCTCATAGGTGTGTGAAATGTCCGTATTTCCCCGAGTTAGGATTTTCTGGCTGAGCAATGTTGGCCAGCTGACCACAACATCTTTCCCTCTGGCACTCTGCCGTCCCCATTTCTTCTCTTTCTGCAGTGCTCCCTCCCACTCTTATTATTTTTCCTGCCTTTGTCACTCTTTGCAGTCTTTATAAATGTTCTCATCTTTCTATTTTGCATACAGTTGGACATGTAAAGTAATGCTTTTAATGCATCTCATCATCCTGACACCCTTGAATGAAGGAGTAAACAAATACTGATATTTTCATTGATTTATACATTCTCCTCCTTCTCCTCATTATCCTCCACCACCCTTTCCTCATGCTCTTGGCTTATCTCTTTCTAATTGGTCTTCTTTATGTTTTATTCTACCCTCCCTCTTTTCTCCATCCTACCTTCTCTGTGTTTGTTTTGCCCTCAGATGATAGTAGATTGGCTAATTTCTCTCTCCTTTATTACCTACTGTAATCAGACAGGCCTAAAGGAGTTGGAGCAGTGTGTAGCTGTGTTACATGAAGTGTGTGTGTGTGTGTGCGTGTGGCCTACTTTGTTATTGCATTGTTAGACGCAATGCCTGCCAACACTTTCTGTTAGACAAAAGCCTTGTTTTGGATGAGCCATGTTTATTGTTCATGCTGACTTGCTTTTATGACAAAATGACGAATGGGTAGACACATAGGGTTTACAAGTAAACCCTATGCATGTGTAAATTTGTATTTGTATGTGTGTGTGTGTGTGTGTGTGTGTGTGTGTGTGTGTGTGTGTGTGTGTGTGCATGCATGTGTGTGTGTGTGTGCAAGTTGGATTGAAACCCTTAAAAAACCAACAGCAATTGGCAGCATTCTAAAACGTCAGCACAGTGGAAAGCTATTAGTCCGGGAGCCCAAGTNCACACACACACACACCCATACACACACCAAGTTACCACAGGATTTTTTTTAAAAGCCTTTATATGTCCTTAACACAAGCAAAATAACTCATTCCCACTATTTGTTTTTACCTTATGCTTAATATTTACCTAAAAACCTGTGTTTTCTGGTGTGTCAGCGATTTTACAGTAAAATAGTGTGTAACAGTGTGTAATTCTTGACTTTTTTTGCCGTTGCCTACCATGGCTTATTATACTGTATGTCAAATGAAAGCTTGGAATGTCCAGTTTTCAATTATATTAATCATTTTGATGTATATTTTCATTAAAGTAAAAACAAAATGCTATGAAATTCTTTGCTATCTTTGGGTTCTGAATTATTCCCATAAATGGTAAACATCAAACTATTATATGAACAGTTCTCCATATCACACAAAGTTCAGTCCACTTATACCTACATGATATATTTCAAAATTATTGTTCTGATTGAACATTCAATTGCACTATGATGATAGAGCAGGACAGTACAGGATGTATACTTTAATGTTTTGTATTACCTTCAAGGAATTCCTGCTATCATCATATTATGGTAATTGGATGTGCTTGTGTTCTCATTACTTTTATGCCATGTGCTCAGATAATGAAAGCATAGATACATGAAAACAACATTTGATTTAGTTAAGCATATTTCACAGAATTTTTAGCGCAGGATGATGATGGAACTGAATGAATGAATTACGGAATTCATGAGTAATTCCAGAGTGAATTGTTGAATTGGTGGGTACCTGGTATTGCTGGTAATTGGTATTGGAATTGGTGGCATGGTGGGCTACCTGGGCTCCTGGACTATATTACTATATTATTTGAAATGAGTAGAGTACACCTGCAGATGAAATTATGCAGAGGAAATTATAGATTCACACATTTACTTAGGCTATTTTTTTTTTTTTTTTTTTNTTTTTTTTTTTTTTTTTTACATATATGACACCCAAATGCCTCTGTTTCACTACTTTAACATTTAACATTATTTACTTTTACTTTT
Source organism: Lucifuga dentata (assembly GCA_014773175.1). NCBI lineage: Eukaryota > Metazoa > Chordata > Actinopteri > Ophidiiformes > Bythitidae > Lucifuga > Lucifuga dentata. The sequence goes on from VXCM01000439.1 coordinate 312,271, forward strand.
ACTTTAACATTATTTCTGTCAGACAAACCACATGTTCATAGTGCAAAGATTTATGGTAATCTAATAAGAGTGCTGTGTCCAAAATTCACGTTTCACATCAGCTGATGTGAATGTGAATTTTGGACACAGCATTCTTACTAAATATTAATAATAAAATCTGATTAAATATATTAATATTAAATAGTTTAAGTAGATAAGAAATGTCAGCTGATATTTCTTATCTACTTAAAATATTTCCATAACAAAAAATATCATTGAACCTCCAACTTACTGACGTTAGCAGTGAAGCACAAGAGCAAAAATGACAGCACAAACAACTGAAGAAAATATAGCATTTTCATGCCTATCCCTTCTGAAGAGTGTTAATATGTGATGGAAAAGCACTTGGGAAAGGAGTAAGATCCAGGAAGAATACTTACACAGAACATATATTAGTGACAGAAGAAGTGGATATATTTGAAGCACTTTTTTTTAACAAATGAGTTTTCAGTTCATAGTAAATGATTGGGCTTATCTCTGCAGTCCTTAGTGGAAGATCAGCCCATCAATGGGGATTCAAAGAGAAAAAGAGCTGAGGCCAGGTGGATCGAGGCCAGACTGCCTCAAGGAAGAAAGACATAAGTACCCATTAGTTGCAGAGCAGACCACTTATTACAGAAATATGACATACAACATTATGTTCCTCAAAAGACTTTTTTTAATGCTGTTTTTTTCATAAGGGTGGTTCTAGAGGGTAGGTAGAAAGGACTTTGGGTCTGTTTTAATGCCTGAATATGTTTGAAGGTAAGTCACATGCATCATTCCTAGTCATGGAGGAGGAGAGCTAATGAGGTTTGGCATCCGACAGCTGAATTGTGGGTATTTATATCTTCTCCCACTCAATTACCCTCCCTGGTTTGGTTTCTAATATTAATCCAAAAATCTGCTNATTTATATCTTCTCCCACTCAATTACCCTCCCTGGTTTGGTTTCTAATATTAATCCAAAAATCTGCTCCTCAGAGATAAGTAGGAAGAGAAAGAGTCACCAAACAGTAATATCCAAACAACAAAGTTTACCCTGCCTAAAATAGAAGAGTCAAAAACTGCCCATCTTTCATATTGTTTTCTAATTTACATTGCACACATTTACACTTCACAAAGATTAAAAGGTAACTGCAGCCCAGGGAAAACAGAAAAAGAAATGAGGAAAAACTGAGAGAACAACTCTCTCTCTCTCTCTCTGTGTGTGTGTGTGTATATATATATATATATATAGAGAGAGAGAGAGAGAGAGAGAGAGAGTTTATATATACAGTCTGTTTTGTCACTGAGAAAACAGGAAGTGACTGGACCATATATGGCTATGGTGAAAGAGCAACAAAGGCCTCTGTGGAATTATGAACTGTTTCATTCATCATAAAGGTGCCATATATTTTGCCATATATTTTAACAAGCTTATGTCTCATGCTGAAGTGACTCATATGCACTGGTAGTTAATGGATGTCACTAGTTCAGCCAGTGAGCTCATGCATATAGCAAAATATAAAGCTAATGTGAAAGTTTTATTAGTACAAATGTTCTTTGTCGGTACAGTCCTGTTGAAATATGTTTTTTCAATAAATATGTTGGGGTCTTAGGGTTTTGGAAGTGTGTGAGGTGCTTGCTCAGTTTTCAGCTCTTAGTGTTTTTTTCTTGCTCTCTCAGCAGCAGCTGTGTGTGGATGCAGCTGGATGTCGGAGAACACAGACCTTAAAATGTGAGAGAACAACAGGTCAGACAAAAAAGTTCACTTGAGTGTACCTTAGTGCTGACAAACTACAAACTTTTTGAGAGAGAGAGAGAGAGAGAGCGAGCGATTAAATATATTTTTGCTAATTGTGCTAAAAAAAAAAATCTTAAAACTGGGTAAGAAAGCCCATCTTGTGTGATGTTAACAAAAAGGGCATTTTGATTAGTTAGCCAAATGCTCTGAGTGGCTCTAAAAATGGAAGTGCTAGCATCTTTCAGGGTTTTATTTTTTTATTTATTTATTTATTTTTTTTGCTGTGCATGACTGAAAAAAAAAATAGAGAGATTAATAGAGACAGTAAAGTTATATGAAACTGTAAACATTCACAGCTGTTACTTGCTGTTACATAAACCCTAATACATCCATCCATCCATTCATTTTCTAAACCTGTTTGTCCTGTTGAGGGTCACGGGGGGGCTGGAGCCTATCCCAGCGGACATAAGTTTATTATTGATATGTTGGCTCAAAGCGATTTTGATTTAGATGCTTTTTAAGACCATGTGGCAACTTCAGATATTTTGAAGTTTTGCCACCATAATGAAGATTTATGGATGATGTTGCAGTTCATTGTAAATTATGTGTTCCGTCCGAGACTGATTTACTATAGGTGTCATTTGTTGTGTGCCTATGATCACACTATAACACCTGGTATACTGTATACTCTTTCACTGAAGGTTTGCAATAACACTGTAAAATCAGTTGCTTAACAGTTAGGATTTATTTATGCTGCAATTTTCCTTTCTTGTTTTAGAGTTTACTCCCTTTTCTTTTTCCTGTAGTTTATTTGGCGTCATAAAAACAGGACACAACACCGAAACACTTTTGAAAATGTGTATCTGTTGAGCTGTTGTTGATGTGGAATTGATGCCAAGGTCCTAACCTATATAGCAGGTTAAGCTCTGTATCTGCTGAGGTAGAAAAAAAAAAAATACACCCATACAGCAAGAGGATATTTCTACCATATTTGACTTGTGAAGTGTGAAAGGTAGATATATTTCATGACTCACCTATACTAAAAGGTGCAATTAAGCTCAAATGGAGCAAAGCTTTATCTCCATTGCACTCATGTCCACTTTTCGCCAGTTTTCCTCCACCTGGCTTGTTCATTTTTCCGCTAGATAGGTATAAATGCGTGTGAAATCTCAGGGTTTCAGCTCTGACGAAGGTGTCATGATGACAGCCGCTAATTATGAGCTCTTCAAACAGTGTAGTGCAAGTTTGCATTGATCCCAGCAAACATCTCATTGTTACTTGTCTTTGAATGCCTTGTCCAGAAGTTTGACAGTGAATCTGTGTATTTTACTGAAACAGTCAATGCATATGTTCAATTTAATGCTTTCCTTAGGACAACAGCTTAAAACAGTCAGGGAAGTTAGTGATGCGATGTTAAAGGACATACCAGTAATTGTGCACCCATTATATACAACCTGCATCAATGGCATGTTATGGACAACCAATTTCCAAAATATAAGACAGTATTTTAGTTTTCCTGTTATTTTTTTAAAATCCCCTAATCTTTCAAAATCAAATGTTCAGGTGATACACCCACCTTAAAATTCAAGGTTTCGCCTTCTAACACTTATGCACAATTGTAGAAAGCATGGTCATTTCTCAGTAAATGCTGTCTTCTCCTGGGACTTTATGTATTTCCTGCAGGCATACGTTGTCTTCCATGCATCTCTGTGGGATCGTTAAATAAAGTTACTTCAACAAAAAACCTAATAGATGTAGTGTTTACTGTGATGGATTTCATGTCTCAAGTGTTTTTCAAGTCTCTACAAGTTGATTTTAACAATGTAGAATGGACTGAAACCAAAGGCAGTCTGGAAGATGGTATAAATTTACCAAGTAAATTTATACTAGTAGTATAATTTATACTACATAGTAGTATAAATTATACTACTATGGCAGAAAACATAGCTTTTTAGATTTTATCTGTCTATATATATATAGATATATAAAACCTATGAAATTCTATGCCATATCCAGTGTGTGTGTATATATATAAAAGTAGTTATATTTTGGGAAACTGTTGTCAAACAATTTCCCAAACATGCACGATTGCCAGTATGGTCCTTTAAGACTCCAATGACTGGAAGCAAAGGTAGTTTGCCTGATATAAAATGTAAGCCCTGATGGAACACTCACTTTCCCAGCTCTGTCTCCCTCTAAGTGCTCCTTCTATCTCAATAATGAAAAATGGCCTCTTTAAATTTCAAATGAGGCTGGACTATTGATATCATCTGTTAGGTTGGATGCCAAACAGTTTCTGGGACATTGTCTGTGTGGCATCACAAAAGGCAGATATGCTGATGCTCTGCTTTACAAAGGAGACTGGTAGAATGGTTAGTTAGTCATTTCCAGCCAGTAACCAAAGTTTATCCCTTAGGTTCAAACGTTTGTACTTGGAACACCTCAGTTACAGTACTTAAATCTTATTTACATGTAGTCTGATATAAATAAAATAAAGAATTTAATAGGTAATATAGTCCACAATGCTTTACAGGCTTGTAACATAACACAGGGGCAAAACACTTGATTTTCTGATGGCATTGTTTGGGTTAAACTACGTTGTGTAATCCATAAATTATGAACTGCTTGTAAACATACCACTCCAGATGAAACACTGCGCTACTGCGTTTGCTGTGATGCAAAGAGCAACATCACCGGTAGAGAAAGAAATAACACAGATAATCTGATTGAAATATTTACCCTCAGGGGACAGAGAAGAAAGTGCTGCACTGCTCTCTGGCACCGCTGGAGTCCTGATGATAGCGCTCCCCATTTCTTTCTATCCCTCCAACAGGCCAGGAAGCTAATGCTATCTTGTCCTCCAGATTAGTCAAATACATTTTAAAATTCATTGTACTGGCACTGGACTGCTCTCCCTGGCACATATATACATTAAATCTAACCCTACCTGCAGTTTAGGATTTTAAATGAATTAAATGATAAATGAAACAGGTATCTTAATGAGAAGTGCACAAGAAATCAGAAGAAGAAGGGAAAAATAAAAAAAACACAAGGTTGCTTTCAAGGACAAGGAAGCATCGGGGATGTTGCACATGTTTTCCAGGTGTGACTCTCTCTCTCTCTCTCTCTCTCTCTCTCTCTCTCTCTCTCTCTCTCTCTAGCTTTCTGTCACACATAAGCACCCACACACAGATACTCATACTCTGCACTTCTTCTCCAAAACCAGGGCAATCTCCTCCTGTCTGTGGAGATTGAGCTGCTCATCTGAGCCTGTTAATTACATTGTTCTCTAAAGGGATGACAAGTTAAGCCACTCTCATTTCCTGGTTGGGTCACAGGCATGGAGGCGGGCCTAAAAGCTAATCACGATAATGCACAGAGTGGAACGACACGGTTCTGCCACCATCAGTCATCAGTGATTTCAGCTATTGCTTCAGGAAAACACTTGCCTCTCCTCCCAGCGACTGTCAGAATATTAGTGAACATAACTGTCACTGCATCCCACTTAACCTCTGTAGTCTTTCACACTTCCCCTTACCTCTCTGCCCTTCCCCCACTCTCCCCTATGCCCTGCTCTATTACACCATGAACAGGGACATAATTGCAATTTAACACAGTTACAGACATGGAGGAAGGATGAGTGTCTTCTGGGATCCTGACGACTGTGTTTTCGTGGTTCCTGCTTGTGGTTCCAAGCCTTCTACCATGACAACCACAGTGCAACTCATAGCGTAAGGCCGGATTCACATGACAAGTGTTGAGTATTGCACTGACCTGGGCATTCCATTATTGTGTATTGGGAGCTGAGTGGTGACTCCTAACGTCGCATCACGCCACCTTGAGTGCCACGCGACGCTCAGATTCTCCGTTTTGACGCGGTGCTGAAAGTTCATTTAAATGAACTTTGACCTTTCCGACACTGAGCTTTCCAACGTGCATCCAATCAGAGCGCTGCTGTACGTCACATAACCAGAAGCGCCACAACAATGGAGGAGAAGCTTATAATCTGTAGAGTACACAACACAACTTTAAAATCATATCATGATCTGGTAAAAAAACAAAACAAACCGCTTGCTTGGCAAAATGTCAGGAGTCAGACAAAGACATCAGGTTTGGAAATTGTTAATACAGTGTCTGAAATGTGAGGTTTCATGCATTCACATTTGCCGTTTTGTCACTTTTCTTCTCCTAATAAGAAGAGTATTTTTGTTTTTTGCGATGTCTGTCGCTACCCGAGTCGAAACCAAAATCCGATTTTAACCACGAATGTGCAAAGATCGCGCCTAGGCTACATCCTGTCTTTACAGTACATGGTAACCATTAAATTGTCATTAGCAAGGAGTGCTTCCTGTCAGCGTGAGGTTGAGCGGCGCTGCTCAGACTCCGCCCATGTACAAGCAGAATGCTGAACACCCAGGTCAGCGGCAATGCTCAACGCTTGTCACGTGAATCCGGCCTAACACAGCACATTAGTCCAGCTGTGTGTGTATTGTGTATGATGGGAATGTAACAGTTTCTCACAAGGTGTTTTGTTCATTGTACACCAATACCGTATCCTTTGCTGAAATCTTGTCGATACCCAGTTTGTCACCAGCAGGCTCCACCTGTTACCATCATGACATGCTGATGTCGTGCTGTGTGTTTACTCACACTCCGTTTTTGTTATCATGTTATGGCAATGTTTTGAAAAGGTCAAGCAATGCATCTGCCTGCCCTAACCTTTCACCAAGAGCTTTTAATTAGTGCCAGCATCACTCAGCAGATGGCTGGGTTTCTGGTATTTTCTGTGTGTGTCTATGTATGTGCCATCGAAGACAAGAAGTGTGGGTGTGTATGCATGTGTGTTTATGATTTTTGCCTGCTGATCAAACTAGAGTAATCCATAAAAATGTGGTCACCATATGCGTGTGCATGTGTGCCTTTATTTACATGACTTAGTCAACTCAGCTTTTGTCTTATCGCCTGATGTCTTACAAGCTGATAGCTCTGTGACCTGTTTACCAGTGGTTGGCTATTAATGGGTCTGATAAGACCAGCAGCAAAGGCTAACGCCCTGGGCAAACAGCCCAACCATAGCACTACTCCCTACTCCTAAAATGTTCAGAGCATACACCTACAGAGAACACAGTAAATGTGATTTTCAGACACTGAGATTGCCATTTCTGTCTTTCAGCATTCACGTCAGTTTGAATAAAGACATCAGAATGCAGGCTTTTTTTTTCTTTCTTTTTTTTTTTTTTTTTNTTTTTTTTTTTTTTTTTTACTCTTTTCCTTACTCCCATCTCTCTTCATTTCTTCTTTCCATCTCCTCCTTCCTTAAACATCGCTTTATAATGAAGTCTGTCCAGTCCAGCCATTTTCTCTATAGCCCAGTAAATATCAATAGCATCTGGGTGATATTTACTGGTGTGGAGAAGATGAATGCGCTGCTCTAAATGCTTCAACCTCATTGCCTCTCTGAGTATTAGTCATGTAAACAATGTCTGCTTATTAATGGTAAAAGCTTTCCCTAATGATCCACACCTCACATGAGTCTGAAATATCAAGTCAGGGCATAAAGAGCATCCATAGATCATTGTAACGAATGATGGGAGGCTGCCGGAAGGCTGGGGGAGGAGACCTGTCCCGATGCAAATTCACTCTCTATTTCCCTGTCTGATTCATATGCTGTTTGCTCACAATACATCAAGCTGTATGATTCTCCTATTAAACCAGATACTTTTGGTTTCACTTCACTGGTGGTTATTTGTTAATAGTATTGGACATTTATATATACAGCAATGATGCCAGATTGCCTAAAAGTCAACAGTAAGGAAATACATAAGTCACTGTATTTGCATGCAAAATGAAAGCAGAATTCAACTTCCATTTGCATGTCAAGTTGTTTTATGACCTGAGGGCAACTCCACTAGCAATGCAAATAATTAAAAAACTAATCAAATATATTCAAAAGAAACAGTATATATCTTTTAGCGAATGTTCTGTTATCTGGCTGACATGATCTGTCCCCTGAGAGAATCCATCAAAACCCTGTTGTCTTTATCATGCTGGATGGTTCCAAAGAAAATTGGCATGACTGTGAATTTGTTCTTGTCAAATGTTGAGTAATCAAAAGCCAGCCAGCCGTAAATAAACTAATTCACTTCACTATGCTGCAGCATACTAACTAGGCTCACCACAATATTGCTCATAATGGGATGTGATTATTTTTATGGCCCCGCTGAACGGTCAGTGAGAATGATAATTCCGTAATGAATCAGAGATGTACCTGTGAAACTGCTGTAATTGCCTCTGTCACTTATAAACACGACATCCGCAAATATGTTGGTTTTAATATGACCAATCTGTGTAAAACACCACCCTGTTCTCATCATATAATGGGATAATGAATAAGTGCTTTAGGGAACAATGGCTTGGGTGTCAGAAATTAGGGAGCGGTGCATTAACGTTGCTGTAAATGTGGGATGGAACATTATCCACCATGCAGGTGAATGTGTCCTCTGAGCCTCTTAACTGTGATTATTAGATTCATCAATTAGCTTTGGAGGTTTGGATGCAGAAGCTAATGGATAGGTAAATTTAGGTGGTACTAAGACCATTTGTTTCAGTGGTGATTGTTTTAAGCTGATGCTGTTTTGAGAAAACCTCACAGAGTGGGATTATAAACATGTAGTGGCCATCAGACAAATTAAATAACTTGTTTTGAAGGCAGTTTTGAGCCTGTGCATGGAAGAGAAAAATGAATGTGTCTGCAACAACGCACAGAGTAGAATGACATCCAGGGATCCTTCCCTGGATGCTGTTTTCTCCCCAATGTCAATTAGCCAGTAGCTGAAAAAGAAGAGATTTAAATGCATAGGTTTGAAAGTGTAAACATCTTGAAAGATCAGAAAACATTGTATGTCTAAAACATGATGGGAGTGGAGAATTTTTAGGGTGATACTGTGCTCCTTTGGACGTCAAGACCGTTTCCGGGAACCAAAAAATCTATTGAGGTACTGAGGAACATGACATACATTTTAAGAAAGCTATAGGTCCAATTTTGCTTCCTGGGCCATAATTCCGGCCACTAAACTCTAAGCAATTTCCTGCTGGCCAGGAACTAAAGGTGTGGAGGTTGCTGACTAGTCAAATACAAGCCTTGAAACCGCAACAGCTTGTGTATAGCATTCATTCAGACTGCAAGCAAATGCTGGACAGGATGGAAATCTCTTTTAACATTATTGATGTTCCAACAAGTCAATACAGCCCACTTCCAGAGTAGAAAAGTGAGAAAGAGAAACAGACAGAAAAAACAAAACAGAAACTTAACTTTATTTATTAATTGTTTCATTGTAGTTACATATCAAAGCAGTGAAGGAATCAGAATAAAACATTCGGCAGATCCTCTTTATTTTGCAGAGAAACATCTTGCCTTTCTGTCACTATTTATCTCCCTTTCTCTGCACGTCTGCTTTCTAACATTGATTCAGATGTCACAGTTGTGCTGCAGTAAATTAAAACAATCACTTTGTGCTTGTTGTGTCAGTGTGTGCAAAAAGCACGTCTCAAACCAAGTTATCACTGTTTTATTAAACAAGCTACATACAAGAAGCTACGTACAAGAAATAAAAGCTACACACAACAAATCTTTGTTCAAGAAATAACGAAATTATTTAGGCATCAAGAAAATGAGTCAAACTATGTATTGACAAGACTGGAAATGTTTTAAGAATGGGATTCTGGGATTCTAGGGAGAAAGGTTTAGAGCCTATCTCACAGAGTATGGGTTTGTTTTTTTTAAGTACATATCTGTCAAGATCAGTACTGCAGCATATCTGTCTAGAGTGGTGTAAGCTTATTTCCATGTGCAGGGGGGGTCATGGTGATGGGGTGTGACACAAATGGATTAGTGATTGGTCACATTGGTATGTGCAACCGCAGACCATTGAATCTGGCTCTTTTTACTGGCATAACCTGCAGCGATTCTATGACTGAAGAGTCATTGCAAGTGCAGGAAAGTCGCTGACGCTTGCTTGAAAAGTCAATAAATTTGTTGCTGTGCTTTTTTTCCACAGTTGCTAAAGGAGTCTGAAAAGTTGCCAGATTGCTAAATTTGTAGTCATGAAAGTCAGAGAGGATGAATGACCCAGACAGTGTCAGAGATACAATCTGGTACACATAAACACAAAGCTTTAGCAAACAGTTCTTCATTGTGCTTTACAGAGTCAACAGCTCAGCTTGACTTGACACGAACATAAGTGGATTCTGTAAGCTGGTCTACCAAATTGAAGAAATTCAATCAAAGTGGGTATTTTGTTCCACACAAGCCTTGGTGGTGGTTGGCTGGGTTGTCCCTGCCTAAAGAGTGAAGCCATTCCATGGCCAACTGTTATCCGACAACTTCCGGTCCTGATAACCTAAGCACAGTCAGAGATCAATAATCATTTCCACCCTAGAATTCCTGAACCCTGTCCAAAGCAGGACAATGACTCCCAAAGGTCCAGATCAAATCACAACCAGTTTCACACATAGTGCATTACTTATGACCAGAGAGCCACTTGACACAGGAGTGGTCAAGATTATTGCAGTACATGGGCAAGAGGATGTCATTTGAGACGCACCAGAAGTAGCCAAGCTTTAAGAGCACAGTGGCTCTCAGTCTCCTGGTGGTAAGAGCACTATCAGACCTGTCCAGCCAGCAAAGGTGCCTGTGCTAGCTTTGGCAGTGGCACTAGGCTGGAGATTGGCTGGGCTGGGACTGACTGCACATGAAAACACAGACCATATCCTGAGTGGAAATGTAATCCCTCTTTCCTTCCACACTCCCATCCCCCACTGTCTGCTTCACTCTGCTACTTCAGCTGACCGGGGTCTGGATCTTCCCTTATGGCTATTGCCTTACCGAACTTCCTCTTGATGAATGTGGTGCAAGAACGCTTTCCTTTGTGTGTGCATGATCAGTTTCATGGCTTCACATGTATATCATCCTGTCAAAAGGGATTTGTGTGACTTTTAATTTGATTGTGTCCTCACTAGGGCTTTACAGTATGCTGTCTTATCAAAAAGCAGGGCTGAAAGTGATGACACAGGATCTCTTTGTTTCACCTTGGAGCTCCAGCCTGACCCTGGGGTGTATGATAATAAAAGCTTGGTGTGACAGCCATACTGCTCCACTCAGAGCAAATGCTAGTTGACAGTTGTTCCTGTGTGTGGACCGGTGGTCTTTAGCTGCTGCTGGTGGCTTCACTACAGCTCCATTGCACCATTACTGTAGGTAACTACACCATCAAATGGTGCTGAATAGAAGCTGGTGATGCTGCAAACCAGGCAGTTGTTACACTCAGCATAGCAACATTTGCTATCAATGTAGTTGGGTCAAGACATGGGAAAGGATGATGCTGAGAGTGGGATACTCAAAGGTGACTGCACACGTCTGCATACATCATTTACAATCCATTTTGGTTGTCTATATTTTAACTCTATTGGATCAAGGAAGAATGTTTCCAGTCTAAAGCCTAGCAGACACTATACATTTTTTAGGCTGATTTGACCCCGATTTCGTCAGACCTGGCTTATTTTAGTTGGACCGAATTTCCACCCGACCTGAGGACCATTAGAAGTGCTGTGTAAGCTAGGTCCCAACAAAAGTTTTACAGCTGAATTGAAGAATGATTTGGCTGCTGGTGTGTCAGAAATTTTGGTATGGGCTGATGCGATTAGTGCTACAACTACCTGAGTGCACCTGCGTAAGTAGAGCTAGTAACAAAAAACATGATGCAAGCAGCAGGATGTGTGGCCAGAAAAAAACTGAGAGCAGATTACAGAGCTGTAGCAACAAAGCAGAATGGACTGCCTCTCTTTTTGTTGTCAATGTAGCACTGTCTTCTCGTTTTCTCTACTTTTAATCCTTCCGTTTCCTCTTCTTCTTGGGCTTACTTCTGGTTTGAGGATGCGTTACTGCCCTTTAGATCAGGCACAGCCATGTTTTTCAATGAAACTTTATTTGAATTGTCAACGGACAAAGCCAAACCGAGATTCTGTCTAGTGTAAGTACCTCAGTCGGGCATATCGACTGTGAACGTACAGTGTAAGCACAGAGGTTGGGGGTGTGAAGGATGGTGGATTCAATCATAAAGTGTAAGATAATGCAACGAATATGATCACTGAAAGTTGTACAGTGTGTGCCTGGCTCAACTCAAACCCCATAAGAGTTCAATACTCAGTAAAAATGTTGAGTCAGGTGTGTACCCCCATCCAGCCCCTTCAGGAAAAGGGGAAACCCCAGGTTGTAAAAGAGCGATCTGGTTCACCACAGACTGGCCAGTTTTGTTGGCTTTGACAGGGTCATTGTTTGTAATGGCCATTTTGTGGTTGTGGGGGACATGGTAGGGTCGAGTATCAGGCCGTCTGGCCAAACAGTCACCCCACTGTTCTCCATCAGAGAACACACAGAGCAGCCTCAATTAGTTTCTCCAGTAATCTTCTTCCCCGTCACATGATCTGGGCTGTTTGTAATAACACACAGGGGGCCGGGCAGGCCTGGTCAGGAAATGAGATGATCCATGGCTGACAGCTTAGACACACAGCAGCTACTTATCTGTTATTACTATGCTGCAAAAACAATCTCTCTATCCAAGTCCCTTTGTGTGTGTGTGTGTGTGTGTGTGTGTGTGTGTGTGTGTGTGTGTGNTGTGTGTGTTTGTGTGTGTGTGTTTTTATGTGTGTGTGTGTGTGTGTGTGTGTGCAGGCCAGTGTATCCTGGTTTGCGCACAGTTTCAACAATGCAAACAAAATAGTTGGTAATATCAAAACAAATCAGAAATCAGAAGATTAGGAAATCATAATGGCTCATCAGAACTCAGCGTGTGTCGTCATATTGCTTGTGACCATGAGATTGAAACGTAATCACAGGTCAGTGGTTACAGTCACAATTGTTGATGTTGCTGTTTCCTTGGTTGTGGTTGTGACCTGAAAATGCGTGCAGGATTTATAAGGACGCTGTTGTTAAATCTTAAATAATCTTTCCATTAGAATACTCCTCTATTAGACCACCAGCAGCCTGACATCTCAAATAATCAGCATCACCTGTGTCGTGTTCTCTGTCAGGGATGTGGATGTTCTGTTCCACTCTTTACTCCATCCCTTCACTTACTGTCCTGCTGGATTTGTAGAGACTATAAGCTGTTTAATAGGATTGCTAATGATGGCTATGTAGAGGTTATGCACAAATCTTCACAAGAGAGGGACCTCCTCTGAAAAGCTTCAGTTCAAAGGCTGAGACTCGCATCTTTCTGTGGCTCTTGGCAGAGTCAGAGATCAAAGCTAAATGCTGAGCAACAAATGTGTGTTTCTGTCACTGGCGATTTGTCTTTGTGTTTGATCAGCAGCCTCCTTTATCTCCCCGACTCACTTTGCTGCTAATATGCAGTAATGGACTTCCTTTCATGAGACAAGAAATGGAGGCGTGATGTGAAGGATGTGACTGAGGTGAATGGAGGACATGTGATTCCATGTCTTGACACTTGAGGGATAAATTGAGCCCTCAGAGATTTCCAAAAATTTTGACAATGAGCGTAAGGGCTGTAGATGAGTTTTAATTGATTGACTGTTTATCTGAAATAATCCTCGCATTGTCAAGGATGCCACAAACAGAACATATACTTATTTGATAGTAATTAATTTTACATGAAGTAATGTCATATTGAAGCGGTGATCATGCAAGCACACACACACACACACACACACACACACACACACACACACACATACTTGTTACTGATCCTTGCACAGCCCAGATCACCATCTTTAGCACTGATAACCTTCGTCATTCTGTCTCTCTTTCTCTCTTACATATATTAAGACAGCAGGCAAATAGACTCCTTTCTCCTAGTTATTAAGATAAAAGAAAATCCTGGCTTTGACCTTTTTATGTTAAAATCCATGTGGTGCTTGGTGAAAGGAAAACAATCCCCACAGGATGGGCTGAAAGGTCTGTTTATTCTTTTCTGGCTGCCTTTGGTCTGGCAAAGAAAGAAATAGCTTGGCTTTTCCAGTTGCTAAGTAAATACTAGAAGAAGTGTGCCACTGTGCTTTAACAAAACACGGTGTGGTGTTTTTACAGTGGAGGCTTAACTTCTTAAGCATATACGCCTGATGTATGCATAGGTTCTTTCCCTCATGAAGAATCAAACACTTTCGACGGCTTCACATGTTTTAGAAATGTGAAGATTTCACTGGTTTTGGACACTGTGCTTGCTACTTTGGAACACAGAAGCTTTCACACTTTGGAAAAGTGTTTCAAAACAGTTTGCTGGCCAGACTGAGACAAGGCATAATAGCTTCCTGCCCCATGTCTTCTCTGAAGTGAGAAAGGGACAAAATAAGGCTGTCTGCCAAAGTGCCCTCCTCTTCAACTTCTGACATCACTGTGATGGGAGTAATTAGATACATTTAGGTATGCACCAAAGACCAAGAAACTCTTTGTGTGTGTGTGTGTGTGTGTGCGTGTGCAAGTGTGGCTTAAGAGAACTGTTCCTTTAACAGTGTGCCAGTAAACTCTACGCTGTACGGCACCCTGCTAATAAAATGACTCCAGTCCAAGTGCTGTGTTTAAGATACAAACTATTATCCCAGTCCTAGCCCCTACTGAGCAACCACCTTTCCAGTCCAAGCCCAGGAAAGCTCCAATGACACCAGCTGGCTGGCTAGAGTGTAGACCGTAGGGTAAAGAGACTGTCCTCCTCCTCCTCCTCCTCC
>VXCM01000440.1:0-15915 GCA_014773175.1 Lucifuga dentata
GGTTAGATGGAGGCAGATGATTCGCTGTGGTGACCTCTGAAGGGAAAGCCGAAAGGAAAAGAAGAAAGAAGAAGTCATAAAAACAGTGCTTTTTCAGATTTATCTATATCCAGACCAAAATGAAGCAATAAGATAAATAGCATGGGTTTTTTTTTTTTTTTTTTTNTTTTTTTTTTTTTTTTTTCTTCATTAAGATTGGTGTGTATTGCCTTTAATATCCTCTTTGGCTAAGCTAATGAGCACCCCATCATGGTGTGACGGGTGGGGTTTGGACCCAAATGCAGCACACAGTACAACTTTGACAAGTTAAGTTCTTTAATGGAGTTCTCAGTCCAACACAGAAGCAGGCAGAACAACAGGCAGGACAAAGCGCCTACACAGAGACTGACAGACGGGGAACCCAGTCGCAGGGACCAGAATTGGAGTCGGGGACAGAAAGCAGAGGTGGTTTCCAGGGAAACGACAAGCAGGATAGTCCAAGACAGGCCGAGTCGGTAACAGAATGTCAGTCCACAAATAAATGCTCAAATGTCTCACATCGGGGATGGCAAAGAACAATCTGGCAAAGGGTGAGTGTGAGACTGGGGCTTAAATCTATGCCTGATTGGTGCTAATTGGTAACAGCGTCCAAACCTGAAATGAATCAGGCTGATGAAAGGAGGTGAGTAGCTGAGGACCAGGCAGGCAGAAATGGCAGGTGAGTGGCTGATCAGACATGCAGAACTGTGACACATGGCATAAATCAGAAATAATAAAGTTCTGAAAAACTTACGTATTTCACTTACTTTCCACACTAGCTACCTGTAGTTTTTTTGACACCAAATTGCAGCATTGGCTGTGACACAATGGCCAAGTACTGCAGTTTCCAAAGTTGGATCCACAAGGGTCCTTGAGGGGGTTTCAGTAAGCCCCCAGCAAAATAATAAATAATTTAATTTCATTACTTTTTCACACACTGCAGATTATCACATGCAGTGAAAGAATGGATAACAATCATTATTCTGGTCACAGGTTAGCCTGAACCAGCTGGTTTTTTCTGCAACTTTTTAATTGTAGAATCTGTATTTGAAAGGGTCACTGCCTATTGTCAGTCCTTCTGCTGAAAAGACTAATAATAGACAACAACAGCTACAATGTTTTTCATGTTTAATTATGGTTTATTAATGAATTTATTAACAGCAAGAAGTGAAACACACTGAACAGGTCACCAGTCTGTCACAGGACTTTTGTTACTTTTCCAAACAATTGGAAATAGTGGAACATGTGGAGCAGAATTTTATTAAACATTAATTGAATACTGTGACCTCTGCATCCCTAAATCTGTAACTCTCTTTGGATTAAGCAACATTCAGGGTTTTTTTTTTCTTTTACAGTGTTAATAGAACATTTAGTGCGTCTTTCATCCACGATTTCAGTTTGAGAAATACATTCAATCATTATTCTTAATATTTTTCCAACCTTTCTTTGCAAGTATGAAGCCATAGTTCCATGTATGTGTATGTGTATATATATATATATATATGTATATATATATAATGTTTATCACGTTACTTCCATATATCAAATCAGCTTATTCATCTCCTTTTTCTATTCTTTCCTCTGTTTTTATTTTGATTATTGTCAGTTAATATGGTAAATAACTCAAGTGTAAAATGTAATTTTTAACTAAAAAGGACTTATTTGTTAAAAATATGGTAGCAAGAACAAAATCTGAGCAGCTGTTTATGCTATATGGGTTATTACTGATTATTCCTGAGTAACTGTGTAACTAATGGATTTATGTATTACAGTGTCTATTTTATGAACATTGCTTTCAGTGATGGCCCATAAATAAATTATTTAGTATTGATTAATGTAAAGGGTAATAATGTCATAATGATTCAGCTTATGAATTGCATCACATTTTCATTTTCCTTCTCTCTCTTTAACATTCTCTACATAATTTTACATAAAATTCCAGTGTCTGTGTGTGCATGTGTAAAATTTTCCATGCATGTAGATCTTTTTGTCTAACCATCAAATAAAATATTATCAAAATACAACCCTTTAAGGAAAGGTCCATGGCACAGAAAGATAATTTTCAATTTGGAGACAAAAACAATGAGCCAGGTAGGATTTTGATTTGTGAGTGCAAAGTTTTAGCTAATTTGACAAGAGAACATTTATGACATTGCTAAAGATAATGAATAATTTTAATAATTATGTTTAGAGCTTAAAATATTTATATCCTAATGTGGGAATAAATGTAAAAAAAAAAAAAAAAAAAAGGAAAGAGACAGTAAAATTTAGTAGTTACTGAGTTCCAGTGCCCTGCTGTAGAGCCAGACTACTTCTGGGACCCCAATCTCATAATCCCCTAATATTCAACTCATTTTCTGAGCATCACATCAGGTAAAGTATAAAGCCACAAATGAAGCAGTAAATAGCCAATACCCACCAGTTTCAATTTAGTGTCTTTACAGCAGACAGCCTAGCTTGACCCTTCTCTTCTGGGGAAGTTTTAGCCAATTAAACACAGCTAATCAGGTAAGCCTTGGCAAGATAGCAGATTTGATTTACTTAGTTCTGGATGGTTCGTGTGGAATGTGTGGGCATATAGCAATCAGCCATTCAGATTTTACCAGAGCACATTCAACATATTGCATGTTCACAATGTATTTTGATATGTTTTTGTGTGAGAGGTGTTAAAGACAAAATCATCAACATCAGCCAGTAATAAATTACAGACTATAGGAGAATCACGCACAGTTACTTATGCCGACTTGTCAGGGAGCACGGAAGGGGGCAATGTGTGTGTGTGTGTGTGTGCGTGCTTGCGTGTCTTTGTAATCTCAACACGATTAATCATGTAAATGGAGATAACTAAATGAAAGCACTTTAGGAGATGGGAAATTATATCAACAGGAATTTTGTATCATCCGTGTATTTTTGTAGTCTTCGCCTCATTATGAACGGGAATACATACTGGGATAATGGGCCACATTTCACTTTCTATTCTCTCCATGGAATACAGACAATGACAGAAAGAAAACAGAGAGCTTAAGAGAGAAATTGAAACCTTACCTACTTTCACACTACAGCTGGCCAGTCGCTGCATGAATTAAACATGTCAGGTGGAGTAGAGGTGACATTTTTGGGTGCAGACCTCTCCCAATTGACAGGTGGATAGGGGATTTCCGCTATCTTGTAATTCTTCAGCAGGCATTTAGATGGAAGCATCCTGCTGCCTTTAGACTCTAGTCTACCGCCATCATACTCCTGCCCCACCGCTGAGTTATTGGTTAGATCACACTTTGTCTGGATCCTTCCCCTTGACCTTACCACCATGGGTCTCCTGTCTGAGATCTAAGCTCCCAGCGGCATTCCTCTCAGGTTATGAGGGTCAGAACAAGCCTCTCAACCACAACAAGCTTGTGATCCTCAGAGAAGGCACAGGTGTGGCTATGAAACTATTAAACACCTGGGTGGTC
Source organism: Lucifuga dentata (assembly GCA_014773175.1). Taxonomy (NCBI): domain Eukaryota; kingdom Metazoa; phylum Chordata; class Actinopteri; order Ophidiiformes; family Bythitidae; genus Lucifuga; species Lucifuga dentata. The sequence continues at coordinate 3,471 of VXCM01000440.1, forward strand.
TGGCACTCATTTGCTAAAGTTTAAATCTCTTTTTTAGCATTAGGCAGTCTGAGCAATAAAATTAAGCTCTTAGTGTTGCAGGGAAACACAACAATATTGTTGCACATTTAAGTGTTTTAAAAGCTTGCTACAGTGCAAAGCAATGTTGCTCTGACATATGTTGTTGGGGCATTCTGGTGATTTATTTACATCTACATCAAACTCTGACAGCAAGTGTAAGACCTAGAAGGTCTATTCAATATTTATTCACTTATTGCTGTTCTATAAAACCAAATGGTTAATGTTCTTATTGATTGTTACGATAAAGATCTTTGAAAATGCTGACTGCACTCACTGCACTATAATGGGCAATTTAACTTACACACACACACACACACACACACATACAGAGAGAGAGAGAGAGAGAGAGAGAGACATGTTCACATACACAATATGGGAGTGCTGGACATCAACCCATACCTTTCAATATTCATAGTCTCACATTACACTACATTACACACACACACACACACACATACACACAGAGAGAGAGAGAGAGAGAGAGCCACCACAAACTCACCACTTACATTCAAAGTTCCAGCTTGTCACATTTGTTTTATAGGCATTCATGAATGTTAGCAGCCAGTTCTCATCCATAAGCAGCAACTAAAGAGAGGGGGTGAATAATTGTTAGAAAAAGAAACACATAAAGATTGCATTCATATTGTGAATATGTAATTAAATGCAAAATGTTCTTAGTTTTTATGAGTTTTTCATTTGTTTTTATTAATTCTTCTATTTTCTAACAGTAGTTATGCTATGAGTCAGTTAATTGCTCTCACTGCTATATGCAGAGCCTGTCTGTTTAGACTTTAAAAAGTTGCCAAATATCAAAGAGCTTGTGAGTACAAAGCCTTATACCTGAAAACCCCATGCTGTTCACACTTTTCAGCTTGATTTTCTAAGGCTGTAGGCATGGAGTGACAGGGTTCACGATATAGGATTTCAAAGGCTCAAAAAAAATAAAATGAATTTTAAAAAACACCCCCACATACAGGAACAGACCTGCACACATGCACGCACAAAAGTCGTAACTTTAAGATGATTGAAGTGGATTTTCTTTGCTGAAGCAGATACAAGATGATTTAATTCAACATATAAGCAGCCAAGCCGATTATTTCAATATTCTTCTGCTTGTCACACATAAACCCAGGTGTAAGCCAGGAACTGAATTTTCCACAGCGTAATTCTGTGGAGTCCTGTTAAGAGCTAAACTGTTTTTTCTTTTCTTTTTCTTTTTAATTTTTCAGTATAAAAATTGATATTGAATTATGTCCATCATTGTCTTATGAATCATAGCTGTGGTGACTGTGTAAACACTGTAGCTATGCTGACATTAGCTGTAGCTGAAGACACGGATAGGAAAGAAAATGAACTGCTGCAGTAAATATATTCAGCACCACAATATGCAGGACAGCTCCACTTCAGTTTAGTCTTGATACCCCAAGACCAATCATAAACGGTGTCAAAGGTAAGTAATTCAGGGTTATGTTAACCAAGGATAAAATCAAGACCTAGAATGACATGTTCAGGTGTGCAAATACACACACACACACACACACACACACACACACACACACACACACATTTGGGCTATATATTAGCCTAACAAGAAAAAAAGACACAAACAAATAAAATTCACAGATGTACAGTTAAGCCGCTAGACCAGATCAGAATTTTTCAAAGGAAATGAGAAAACTGAATTTACAAAATGGTGCTGTAACTGTGTTTGGGAGATTGTAAGGTTATTTCAAGGTGCATCCACTTTAGCCATGGATCAACTGAACAGATTGATGTTTTGACCGACCATTTCAGTTTAACTCGACATGCAGCTGTGTGTTATACTGTTGAAGGTGAACATGCTCTAAACCACAGTTAAGCTAATCAAATGCTAAATGACAGAGGATCAGTCGTACTATCAGATTTGTAATCAGGTCAACAAAGGCATAAATGTCCAGAGTGGAATCTCCTGCATACTGTTTGCACCACTGAGCCCTAGTATGGGAACTCATTTTCCCTATAATATTTTTGCATTCTTTCACAATATACATTTTCCTATTAGCGCTCAGTGGTGCAAACAGGCTTCCACTCTGTTTTACATGGGCATGGTTGCAGAACAATAGCATGACCAGACTGTGTGGCAAGTAAATCCCAAAATGATGTGGGAGAAGGCAGACAGCAGGCTATTGAATAGAATGTTAAAACACATAAGCAAGGGAGTTGGAACACAACTGGAGTGCCAGTGCAGTAATACAGACTTCCTAAAAATCATTTCGTAAGCCATAGTGGCTACATAATGTGTTCTTGTTGATAAATTCTTCTTGAAACTAATTAGTTACATTTATTTTATCTTATTTTATTTTATTTATTTATTTATTTATTTATTTATTATTTTTTTGTCATTTCCTGTACAACAAATTGTAAAACAAACAGTGTATTGATGATTTTTGTAAAAATCTGGGAGTGGCTTCAACTTTCTGGCCTGCAGTGTAACTCTCTCTCTCTCTCTCTCTCTCTCTCTCTCTCTCTCTCTCTCTGTTGATTTCATGTGTTTTAGGCATGCTTTGTTGAAGACTGTATGTTTATTTTTTGTTTTTTAATCTCCACTTTTCTCTCGTTGCCTGTTGATCTTGTTATTTATTTGTGTGGTTCTGTGCGTTTATCTCTCACTTGTTTTAGTTTCTTGGTTTTGTAATGCCACTGTCATTCATACTCTAAAATCTCTCTAATACATCTCTCACCTCAGTTACTCTCTTTATCTTTTATTTTCTGCATTGCCAATCTCTCTTTCTGTCCCTCCTTCTCTCTCACATACAAATACAACAATGCTGGGTCAGACTGAATGTGTTTAATCATTTATGAGTCTCCACCGCTGCTAATGCAAACTGCACACCAATACCCACTTAATAATTAAAACCTTGTATTGATTGTGGCATTAGAATGCTTGGGTAGGGGGACATTAGTTAGAGCTGCTGATGATAATAATGCTGCTGAATTCCCTTCTGTAAAAGAAGCTTTAATTCAGAGAGTGAATGGGGATTGAAGGGGACTGATGGGTGCAGGAAGGATGTGAAGGACAGATTGAATGTGGACAGGACTGATTTGGAGCTTTAAGAAACTGGAAAAAAAACAACTAAAAGACAAAAGAAACTGAATGGCAGATGGTTTGTTCATAAATATCCAATGCCCTTTTATTTTTCAGTAGTCAAACATTTAAAAGAAATTTTCAGCTGCAATTACCAAAACACAAACATTAGCTGGGATATGAAAATACAGATGAATAAAGAAGCCATGTGCTTAGTTTTCTGACTTTATCCAAATTTTATCCAATCAGACAAACACATCAAAGTGTCAGTTGTTTCTAGGACACAAGTTGGGATTCTGGTTCACTTAAGTCTGGCGATATTTTAATTGGGAAGCAAAACCAATTATCGAATTTGGTCTGCATTAATCTGGTGAAGTTTCGAATGGGATTTCAAACCAAGAATAGAATCTGGATGGTAGAATTAATCTTGTATTATTCTGGGAATTTGAGGCTCTGGATGCATCTTTTGGAATTTGGGAAAATTGCTGAAAAAGTCTGGTTTTAAATCTATTAATGACTGATTATGAGGAGAGGATTGGGTTAAAATCTTTTTGAACAAATGACTTCAGAGCTCATATTTCAGTAAAGCAATTAAAAAGTAACATCATGCTGTTTACTTGGTTACTAGATAGACAAAGCTTCAAAACCATAAAAACGTACATATGCAGACAACATAAAGATACTGTAGATGCACCTACACAAACACACAAAACAAGACAAAAACAAAGAAGCTAAAACACACTAATATACTCCAACACTGCCAGTGATACTCAGGCTGATTGATTGCCATTCCTTTTACACTTCCTGCTACCTCATGTTTAAGTTCCACTGTGAAACCAGCTTTTCGTGCTGGTGACAAATGACTGTTGGTTTGCACAAGCCACCATACAATGTTAGTGTTGAGTGCTGAGCTATTATAAGGTCAGATATAATTGTTTTCTAAGGAGCTTCGTTTATCAATGTCATTACTGCCTGAGCTGGTGTTCAGTGACTAAGGAAAGATATTCAGGTAGACACAGTGTATGCGCATTGTAGTAGTGCAACACATCACACACACCTGCAAAGAAACAAACATGCACTGGCACATTTCCACCACGGAACATAGAGATTTCATACTTGTAGACTTTGTTGCTTGAGATTGCTTGTAAGTGTTTTTTTCTAGTGTTTATTCCACTGATATCATGAGATGTGAGTCCATCTGGCATCTTAACAAGTCACACTAAATCACTTCATATAATGAAATCAAAAACATTTAGAGAGGAGATAACACACAGTATCTGATGAAAGTGGAGCCATGATGAGTACACGGTTGTGGGAGTGCATATATTAGCTCTCTTCATGAGTGTCTGCTTTCCTTTGTGTGTGTGTACACGAGTGACGACAAGGACTATAGTGACACTGTGTGATATGTCAACAATTCATGGTTTGACAGGATATCTGGTTGAAATCCCCCACATGTAAATGTACAAAACACGCCTAGAAATTGTGTGTGTGGTCAGCAAATGTTGAAGCCGGCGAATCAGAACACAGCAGGCCCTTCAGGAGTGGAGCCCTAAAAAGTACCCAAAATGGGCTGCTTTCATTGAGTGTTCACAGCGGCGCCACAGCAAGGGAGACTAGATCAATAAGTTTTTGTTAAAGCATGTCAAAGGTTTTGAAATTGACCTTACATGAAAATAAGAACATGCAAATCTGTATGTCTCCTTTAATGTTTTAGTTACATACACAGAAACAGAGCAACTGCCATTTTTAGTTACCAGGTTTTTACAAGTGTTTTGCACATTCCATGAATACATGAATCTCTATAAATCAGTGAAAATGTACAAATCGGATAAAGTTTTGGAACATTTATACCCGCTTGCTGTATTAGATGAATTCTGACATCTACTGGCCCAGGCAATAGGATGACACAACCAATCTATTACAGTAATATAGAGACACATTTCACCTAACACAAACTGATCTAATTCATCAACTAAAATCTAATGATGTGCTCATGTGTAATTCCAGTTTGATTTTTTTTTTTTTTTTTTTTTTTTTTTTTTTTTTTTTTTTTTTTNACACACACACACACACTGTATGAACCCATGGATGTTTGACAGTGATGTGTGCTGCACTTGAGTATGTGTAACTGAGTGTGTTGTCTGTTCCCTAATGAAAATATGGCATCACCCCAAAGATGTGGTTTCTCTGAAGTTGACTGCTGGCTCTGTTCCTCTAGAAAGGCTAAATAAAAAAATATTCCCTCAGTAACTGTACCTCATTTGTCATTATCACCCTTATTCACCAACAACAGCCTGACTGAAAGTGCTTTGAAGGCTTGCAGCCAGAGTTAAGTAGATTTTGGCAATCTATACAGGAGACAAAATAAAAGAGTGGACAAAGAAGAAACAGCTGTAAATATTTTTTGATATTGATAATATTAAAATCACACAACTGAAGAGGCATTTGTGGTGGGAATTGGGTCACATCAAAACCATTTTGTTTCATAAACAACTTAGATTTCAATTTTACCCAATTGTCTTTTTTTACACCTTGGCTCTAAGGCTTCGACTTACTCTCATTTTTGCAAATTTGCCAACTGGTTCTTATGTTTTAGAAGTGAACATTGGTCCCATGTGCAGAACAACACAAATATCCAGTGTTCTGCAGGCCGCTGAACCATTCAGCTTCAGCTGCTGAGGTTAAGTGCCCATGGCTGAAGGGCACATAGTTGCAGTAGTTGTGTTGAAAGGTAAGAGTATTGTTCATGGTGGAATTCACCTTCACTCATTTTTCTGCCCTTTAAGTCACAAGCAAACTTCTTTGAGCTGATATCTTATGGATATACTGTAGTTACAAATATTCAAAGGAATGAGGCTACATGACATTAAATCCAAGAAACAGATGAACAACAGAATTAGTCATAGATAATGAAAATACTGCATATATAAATATATATTGTGAAATAAAATGTTAATTTTACTGAAAATTCTGATCCTCTATAATTACATTAGATTTGGTTATTGTCCTGTTGGAAATTTTATGATTTTTTTTTTTTTTTTTTTTTTTTTGAGTAACAGAAATTAATTATGCACATTTGCTGAAACAGTTGTTTCAAAATGAGACTTTCAAAGAAAATTATTTAGTAAGCAAAGGAGCAAGCATGAAAATACTGTTCGTGAAGTATGTGATTGTATTTTTAGATGTATTTGTTATGCATAGGATTTTTATTTACATTATGTTGTCTTTTGTGATCAAAGACAGAAAATATTTTACTGTAGATATCACTGATGTTTTATAACCATGTCTTCATTGTGACAGGATGACATAATATATAAATTTGAAAAAATATATATACATATATATAAAATAATAATAATAATAATAATAATAATAATAATAATAAATCACAGTGCATCATTACAAGAGACAGTTGTGCATTTTGGAAAGTTGCATCCTTTTTTTTTGGATCAGACAGGGCTGCATGGTTATCAAAGCCGCTGTGTGCCGCTGGATCGCAGGATCAGATACAATTTCTTTTCCTCTCTGTTAAGCTCCAAAAACCAGGCCTAAGAAGTACCTCAAAAGAACTGTGGTAAAACAAGCGAGTGACACAGTTAGCCAGCGAACTCGTTCTCATCCCTCACTCCCCATTCTGTTCTGTTTACTGACAGTATGGAGGCTTGATCTGTGTTTGGTTTTTCTTGTTTTTGTGCACATAAACACAGAATGTGTTTCTACCACTCTACTCCCACCTTTAACATCCTGGCTGACCTGGAAAAGAATTGGGAGCCACAAAACTGATCAACCGGTGAATACCATCGTTAAGCTCTCCCACCAGAACAGCTCTGATGCACTGAGCACAGTTGCCCAACCATGCCGAGAAAAGCGTCCTGGGTACGGCTTTTAAGCGTTCCGTGCCACGCCACGTCCTGGTGGGAAAAGCCATTGGAACCATTCTGTGCTCAGAACCATTCAGCCCTAACGTGGAAAAGAGGCCACAGGTAGTGGTTAAGCACTGATTGGTGCTGTTTCTGCCTGTAGCAGAAACCACAACAGTAATGAACCTGAAAGACCCTTTATCTCTTACTGCGTCTTTCATCATCTATTCATCGCCACCATCGTCCACCAATCCAGAATCTTCGCTCGTACAATATGTCATTTCACACTTCATTTACGTACGTGGCATGGCTCACATAGAGTGTGTAGATAATACGCTCACACACGCACAAAGTTGCATCCCTCAGCTCTCTAGATAGAACATCCTTCACTATCACTGATAAATTCAAACGTTTAATCGTTAACTGCACTCTCTGTCATTTGCGCCCCCCCCCACACACACACACACACACACACACAGAATGCACAGTAAATGCTCTTGCCTAGTGTCATTTTTGCCTTTGCAATGACCTCTTTCACTTTGTCCACATCATCACTCCAGTGTACGCAGCAATCACTCAGTCACACACAGAGATAATACAAAAGCAGAATAGAAAAAAGAAGATCCTGATCCGAACATGTTCATGTGTGTCTCCAAAGGATGCAAGTACAATTTTTGCCATCTGGCACTGCTGCAACAAGGAGTGCCTAAACTGCTGTAAAAAATTATATTGGATGTAATATTCCTTTAACATAGAAACACTTGGAAAAGCTTATTTTTGGTTTTGCATATTTTGGGACGCAAATAACCTAAATCAGACCAACTCATACACAGTGGTGTTCCAACTCTGTTTGGGTTAACATTCAGGGACATTTTTTGCTCTGTCAATTATTGTCTTGACTGTTGATCCGGAAACATTTTTGTATCTTGGAAGAAAGAATCCAGCTGCAGTCTGTGGATCACTGTCACCACCACAGCTGCTTAGACAGCAGATAGTTTCTTGTACCTCTCTCTGAGGTATTTGAGGCGTTCTGACCTTTTGGTGGCTACTTAAAACTTCTAGACAAGGAGCTTATTGACTGTCAGCAATGATTTATGTTAGTAAAGACAAAGAGGGAGAAGGAGGGAGGGAGAGTTCCCAAGAAAAGGGGATGGAGGAGACTAATCTCTTCCGTCACAATACAAAGGCAACAGACTATTTATAAAGGACACAGTAAAGCAGGACATGTTACTTGGCCTGAATTGAACATTTCTGCTGATCAGCACCATGTGACCACACACACACACACACACACACGTGTGTGTTTTCTTATTTGATGCGTCACTTGAAAAGGAAAACATAGAATGTGTAGCAAAATATTCTAATTTCCAGTTTGATCAAATTTACAACATTAACCAACAACAACAAGTACACCCAACAAAGAAGTTTCATTTACCAAACATAAAAATAATGAACCAAATACGCTCTCTCTCTCTCTCTCTCTCTCTCTCTCTCAGTGTTCTTTAGCTCTCTTCTCCTTCCTTTTCTTTCTATNACACACACACACACACACACACACACAATCTCATACGTTTCAATATTCAATGCTCATTTATGCTCATACAGCTACAGAAAATATGCACATACAGTATATACAGACACATGCACTCTTGCACACACCATAAGTTTACACACACATTCAAGAAGGAGCAAGCACGTAGTCACACTCACACACACACACACACACACACACACACACACATACACACACATAACCCTAGTGACATTTGGAATAAATGGCTCAGTGGAATTTCCTCTGCTGGTTAAAAAAGATTGAAATGCCACTGCAGGCATGATCACAAATCAATAAACCATTCTCAGAGATGTCATTGCTGTGTTTGTGTGTGTGTGCGTGCGTGTGTGCATGTGTTTCTTTAGGCCTTCTCACAAAAGGCCCACAGCTGGTGAAATTTTGTTCTGCCTCTTCAGTTCCATTTTGTCTTTCATTCATTTCATTTTGTTCCCATAAGTGTCTTTAAGCCATGTTGATAAGATAAAATGAACCTTATTGATCCTCAGGAAAAATCGCTGCAGCAAAGAAACGGATATAGAATTAAATTAAATATATTGAAGAGTCCTCACAGTGGTCTTTCTGGGTTGAGGAAATGCTTTGCTGTGCTGAAAAATTTGCTCTCAACTTCCTGCTGCTTTCTAGCTTCAGACAATATGTGATCCTCTTAAGTTCTCGCACGCCAAAACAAAACTTTGTGATCTGATTTGGATTTAGAATATTCTTCCTCAAGTGTGTTCTGCTTGATTCTCTCCTGGCCTGACTTCAATGTCAAGCAGGCTTCTCCAATGTGGCAATGAGCATCCCTGGAGACTTGTTTGTGAACTCAGTGATGCTGCATTCTCTTTTGTAAGCTCAAGTGAAAGCATTAAAACCACGAATCGCTCATGACGTCTGTGCTGAAAGTTGGGGAAACTTGAGAACACCCACATATCACAATAGCCAGGATTTCCAGCTAAATATGTTGGGTGCAGTTACAACTTCATTCACATTTTCCTGTACGGTGCATGCAGCTTGTACATCAGCATTTAAAACAAGTTGTTAGCATTGTGAGCCTTAAAGTCAGACATGTCTTTCAATCTGTTCTTGCACCTTACTTTTCTTCTTAGTCACTTTTCTATAACTGAATGCAGCCGAAAAATGGCAAATAAATTTTTTGCAGCAACTTGGTCATCAATCTTCATAAGTGTTTTGAAGCCTAAAGTACATACACAAGGCTCTAAAGTGTAATCTCATCCAGTCTGATTTGAAATGTGCTACAGAGATTTCTCCACTCATTTCTGATGAATTGTGTTGTTGTTTGTTGAAGCAAATTATAGCAAATTGAAATGGGGAATTGTCATCTGTCAACCCCCGAGAGTCCCTTATTCAAAGCCATAACTAAATCTTAAATTCAATCTGTGGTTGCAGAGCCATTGCAGGAGTTATTTTTGTAATGATGAAGCATTTCAATTGACTTTCGGTGAATCCAGCCTTGTATCCTCATTGTGCCTTATCTACTATTTTAATTAATGATTTCTTACATTTCATATAATGACTTTCAGCAAACCATAGAAAGCAATTTGGTGAGTCTAAGCAGAAATATCCGTGTGCTCTCTGATGCAGAGGGACTGCTGCAAATACAAATAGCTTTTCTCAAGTGTTTGTTATTTTTCATAAATTAGCATTTTCTAACCACCTATTCTTTTACATTTCATTTCATTTCTCCCTGCTCTCTATGGGCCCTGAGACAACTACCTGTACACCATCTCACAGGTTTTATGGTCCAGACCTGATTTGTCCAATGTCGCTGCAGTGATAACTCAGCTTCATTTTTTAATTTCTGTGGACCTGGTTCTTGGCATTTCATTAGACCTCTTGCTAGTCAGCATCTGCACCCATCATGTAAATCTGACACACAATGCTCATGGAGCTATTATTTGCTGTGGTGCAATCGCACCATTACCCTCCAATTAATTTCTCTCCTGCTGAAGTGTCTAGATGTTGGTTTAATGTCAAAACTGTCACATATGTAACATGGCTGCAGTGGGCAGGAAGTGCAAAAGTAAGAGGAGTGGATCTTATCGAGCAAGTTTTGGCATAAATTAGGTCCTGACTTTTACTGGTAGAGGGACAGGTGGGAGAATGGATGTAATTGGAGAATCCCATGTACATTTCTACCAACCTCACACTAAATTTACAGTGTGTTTCTTTGTACTTATGTGCTTCTTCTTGTGTACTTTATGTCAAAGCACAGTTTTAGTTTCGTTAGTACAATATATGTAACAGAAAAGGAGCTTCCTACAAGCTGAGCTATAACTGCTTCTAAACGTTGAGATGTATCTCTCACAGACTAAATAACTTACTTTTAAAGAATGGATTAAACATCTAAAAATGTTAAGGAAAATGTGCTGTATGTATAAGTGGCTTTATTTAAGGAAGTAAAGTAAGTTTGTGCAAAAAGATTTAGCATTTTAGATTTTGCCATTTTTGCTTTGACTTTTTAACTGTTTTGTTTTTTTATTTGACCTTTGAACCATTTTTGTTTGTTTTTACTTGAGATAGCTTGATTTCATTGTTTCACACTCCATTTGTCATTTGTCATATAAACTTTACAAGTTTTGTCTCGAAAAATAAACACAAATTTTAAATACCAACCACAATTTTTGTAAATTGACTATAAATAAATTTAAAGCCCTTTGAACCCTTGTTTGTGATTTTGGGCTATACAAATAAACTGAACATGACTTAAATTTGGTATGTTTAGTTCTTTTGAATTATCACTTTCCTGTCTTGACACAGAATTTGACTTGAGACTTACTTGTAACTTGCAAAACAATGACTTCGTCCCACACACGCTTTCATACGCAGCTCTTTAAACCTATTTTGCACCTTAATAGGAAAACCAATCATGTCTATTCTACAACAACTCAATCATCACACTCACACTTTGCCAGTATCACAAACGTTGCCATCTCCAGTGTTCTACCATCTGCTGAAATTTAATCCCAAAATCACATTGCACCACCAATGCCATCAACTATCCTCGTCCCTGGTTAAATCAAGCACAGTGCGTTGAGAATTGTCCTGCATAACTTTGTTCTGTGATTTCCAGATTTTATTCTTCTGCCTCAGAGACAGAAATGTTGCTCAGCAATTCTTTTTCTTCTTAGTCGTCCTGAAATCAGCCATAGAAAGACACTGAAGCAGAAAGAGAGTCACCTGCCAAATATTGACTCGCTGTATGCGGCGAAGCTGCTGAAGACCGGGAAAATGTTTCGGTAACCTTCCTTCTGACACTCGTCCACGTTCCCTTCATGAGTGAAATGGATTTAATAAGCAAAGTTAGAGGATCTTGCCTTTGAGCTGGATTCACAATAGTCTATTTCATGGAAAGGAGGACATATGACATTTGAAAAAGTTTTGTGGTTTAAAAACCAACTACTCTGGTCCCTAAAGGAGAGACACACGCACACACACACACACACACACACACATACACACACATACTCTCTCACAAATACATAAGCTCAACACACAGTGTAGACACACACTGTTTCCCTTTCTCTCTTGCTACCCCGTCTGTCTCTCACACAAGCACAGACGTTACACTGTCTTGCCAAGACATACCTTATCTATTTTGGTTCTGTGAATCAATTAACTCTCTCTCTCTCTCTCTCTCTCTCTCTCTGTGTGTGTGTGTGTGTGTGTGTGTGTGTGTGTATGTGTAAAGTGGAAATGAAGTAATCACTTACTCATAATGTATGCAAGTACATTTTTGATATCGTACTTCTACTCTACTTCAGCATTTGTAATTTGTGTAACTTTACATTTTACTCCACTATATTTATATGATGGCTGTTGTGTGTAGTCACTTTGCTGATGAAGATTTGATATACATTACAAAGCATGATAGTCTTAAATTGAGTT
>VXCM01000440.1:16584-57888 GCA_014773175.1 Lucifuga dentata
CAAAAAAAAAAAAACTGGTAATGGCACTGATATCATGTTTTATGACCCTTAATTAATTGCTTTGTGTTTCATGTGACACACAAACTATAGAGATGTGGAAAATCACCTGACACCAAAAGCCATCACTATGATTTTTCTTCATACTATAGTGGTATACTTTAATATCTCTGTGTTTTGTGCAAATAGTGATCACACCAGAATTTTAGTGAATTAATCTGATATAGTGATAATTTGTTGTTATTCAGCAAGTCTCCTAATGGCTGATCGTCATAAAATAATCCTGATCGCTGACTTCATTTCTGTTTCGCTTATTTTCTCTTCTTAAAAGTATTTTTCGCATAAGTGCATGCATTTTTAGCATGGAGGAGCCAGAGTGGGAAATAAACCTCCAGCCCATTTGATTTTCACACTATGGAAATAGTTGCCTGGAAGGTCAGACATCAGTTTTAAATCTAATGCTATATTTTGGCAAATGTAAACAGTGATGTAAAGTGTACATTTGTAGTTAATGAGCTACAACCTGCAAAACCAGGACAGGAGGAAATTCAGTCTAGCTGTAGCTGAAACGCTTAGAACAGGATTCTCAGAATAATGTGATTTTCCTGTTTCCTGTCCCACACTCAGCGTATTCCAGAAAATTCAGTCGCCTTACATCCATGTTCCTGCCTGGCTGTCAAGCAAGAAATGCCAGTCCCTCTGTGCCAGTGCTGGGATAGTATCCATGGATGTAAACGTGCGTGTGTGTGTGTGTGTGTGTGTGTGTGTGTGTGTGTGTGTGAGTGATTGAGACTGTAGATGCCAGTTTCTAGCATGTGCCTTTTTTTTTTGTTGTTGTTGATTGAATTATCAGTTTGAAGGCATGACTCAAAGTTAGCTAGCTAGCATTAGCGTAAGCCATATAAACAAACAAAATATTACTTTGAAGAGAAGAGTTCACATCTGTGCTTTAAAAATGGTGTGAATAGTGTTAGATAACAAACCAAAATTTATTCATGTTTTTTGTCTTTGTCTATGTCTGTTTTTTTGTTTGTTTTTTTGTTTTAGCTTGTTTTTACTATGACCCCTCTATTTCTTCTTCTCTTTCTCTCTGACAACAGTTACAGTTTGAAAGCTCTCTTTTGTCTTTATAGATGGCAAAAGTACTCTGTATTCTGCTTGTGTTTCCACACTTTCCATCTCTCTCTCTCTCTCTCTCTCTCTCTCTCTCTCTCTCTGTGTGTGTGTGTGTGTGTNATCTCTCTCTCTCTCTCTCTCTCTCTCTCTCTCTCTCTCTGTGTGTGTGTGTGTGTGTTTGTGTGTATGTTTGTGTGTGTATGCTGTGAATGCATCATATAGGTGATGTTGGGATGTTTTGGAGCAGAACAGTCTGTCTAGAAGTTCTGAATACAGACTGATACCTACTGACTTCTGGTTTAAGAAGGGATCAGAAGTTAATTTGAATGGTACACACACACACACACACACACACACCAGTGATTTTGCATGTTTAATCCCAATACCCACATACATATTATGTTACTGACAACCATTTTTCCAACATAAAACCGTATTTTAGATTTTCCAAATCCTGTAATCTTTTTAAATCAAATATTCAGGTGATACACACACACACACACCTTAAAATTCAATGTTTCACCTCCATGCAAACAGAAGGGACGGTCGTTTTGAAATTTCTCAGGAAAAAATAATCTCCTGGGACTATATTCCCTGGCGGAGATATACATCTTCTGAGCTCTGTGTTGGATTGGTTAAAAAAAATTACTTCATCAATAACTTTAAAAGACATAGTGTTTGCTGTGATGGATTACGTATCCCAAGCACGTTTCAAGTCTCTACATGTTGATTTTAGTAGCGTACTGGAATCAGCTGAAACAAATAGCAGTCTGGGAAAACAATTCCACTATTTACTGCTCCGGTAAAATGTTTCAGTCTGCTGTATATATTGGGCTCAAACATGCAAAATCACCAGTATGGTCCCTTAGGAAACTAAAGCAGAAAGTGCAGTCACAATAAAGAATAAAGAGTAAGGCACCTGCATTCTGTCATGATGGTTTGTGATGAAATTCAGATGAAATAGTGGCCCAGAATGAACCAAACTGTTTCTTCAATTTAAGCAGCACAATCTGTCTGACCCTAAGGTGAAGAAGAGTGAAGAGAAGACGAATGCCTGTCAAAGTAAGAACTGTTTTCCTTGAAGCCTAAATGAAACTTTTCTGCTTCAATACTCTTCAAAAGCTCAAAACAGCATCTGAAGTTGGGTCATGAGAAGATATAAATGGGTAACTAACTACTCTGGAGATATTGATGTCAAGTTCAGACAAATATATTTATAAAGTGCTCCTAATGAACAGGCTTGTCACTGTGTTCTTTGTAGAGAACAAAAGTTTTATAAATGTAGGTACAAAGAGGAGATTAAAAAGATAATTACGACAACAACTAGAACAAATATATATACTAAAATGATGACCAGCTATTGGTGGCAAGTTTAGGTTGCAAATTAAGTTTCATTCTTTTCAGAATCATCCCACATACATCAAGCACAATTATGGGAAAGTAATATGAGCAAACAGCCAATAAATGCTAGTAAATTTTGATTGTGATTATTAAATTTGTCCACTTCCATCAGCAACTTTGGCAGGAACACAAAATAAAGTACTGTATATAGGATCACTTCAAATGCAAAATTTGTTTTGGCTGGTATAATAATGGAAGTGACTGATGAATCTTGGAATGCACAAACCACTACAGCAAAATACCCATGAAAACAGATTTGTTTCCAGCTGAGGACGTATGGAGGACAGGAAAGTTCTATCGTCACATGAATAGATGCAGCAGATACAAACCGGTAGCATATTCTCCATAGTAACAGAAAATAAACTCGGTCACAATGGAAATATCTTGCATATTGATAATAAAATGTTTGCATGGAATTTGTTACCCTGAAAACAGAGCAAAACAAAAGGGGGAATTCTGTAAAAAAATAAAAAAATAAATAATAATTAATTTAAAAAAAAATCACAGACTATTTACATCATATTTTTGTAGACTTGTTTTCAATAGATTTTTAAAGAAATAAGTATGTTAGTGGGTTCGTCGCTAAGAATGCATGTGTTCCGCAACTTTAAGGTAAAATGAGAAATTCAAGTCAAGTTAAAAACATTGGTTAAGATATGAAATTTATATCTACTGTACATTGCATCTACAGTACAGTACAGAGCCCCTAAAGGGACATGGGATAAAAAATATCAGTGGAAGGAGAATAAATAACGAGTCCTTTGGTGAGATAACGCAAAAGTTTTGTGAGACAATGCAATTCTTTTGCAAGATAACGCAAAACTTTTGTGAGATAATGTAAAATATTGGGAGATAACACAAAACGTTTGCAGGATAATGCATAAAAATTTGAAGATCTCGCAAAAGTATTGTGTTATCTCACAAAACTTTTGTGAGATAACCCAAGTGACCTAGACCCAAGCACCAACTGAATGTCTTTATATTTTATTAAAGTAAAATACAGTAAAACTTTACAAATCGTTCCATTGCTCCCTAGCAACAGCACTCATTAGAGTGACCCAGATATACTGTCGCACTTCTGTTCAAGTTTGGCATTATCTTGCAAAGGTTTTGTGTTATCTTGAAAACGTTTTGCTTTATCTCGCAAAAATATTGTGTTATCTCACAAATGTTTTGCATTGTCTTGCAAAAATATTGCATTATCTCGCAAAAGTATTGTGAGATAACACAAAAGGGCTCACTATTTTTTTTCCTTCCACGGATTTGTTTTTCCTCCCATGTCCCCTTATAGAGGCTCCATAAAACATCCAACATAGATGGTCAGTCCTACAAAATCTGCATTTTAATGTATTGAAATTTATTTATTTATTTATTTATTTATTTGCATGCTTATTTGAATTAGTTTTGCTCTTTGCAGGTTCAATAGTTGAAGAAAATGAAGTTGTAATTTATTGTACTTTGTGCTTAGTGTTATTGTATTTGGTGCTGTAGGTTTTGTGTTAGCAAACAAGAAATCCCTCCTTTTTTTGTTCCGATATCTTTTCTGACATCAGTGTGTGTTTGTGTTCTTTTAGAAGGCCAGTCCCATTCTCGTTAAGACAGGCACTTGTCTGCAAATTCTAGTGGATCAAATCAGCCTTAAAGCTTTGTGGTATTTCCAATTATATGGTAGCTTTTTATTCATCAGTATGACATATGAACTTGCATCGCTGCACAGTCTTTTCATTAGGTGCATACATAGGCAAATATTTGGTTTTCATTTCAATATTGAGCTCTGTAAGACGAAAATGGCTTGACGCCTAAGAGGTTACATAAATCAAATTCAATGTCAGATAGTGTAACAATAATAAAGCTGTTGTCTTTGAAGTGGGTTTTGAATACAAGCCACCACAAATGCAGATACACGTACAGAGGCAATGCTAATTATACCAGCTGTTCTCTAAAGGATACTGTAGAAAAGAAATGATGTCATGGTTAGAATCCCAGAGATGCAGGAACAACTATTTCTGAGAAAATCCAGCCTGCATATGTCCTGTTTTTCTCAAAAAGTCACTGCTGTATGGACAAAGTCTGAAGTCTGAATTTCCACCCAGATGATTTTTTTAGACAAATCCCAAATGTGTGTGCTTACCCTAACTCTGCAAACAAGTCTGAGTAAGTTTCCTTCCAACTTTTAAAGAGACAGTTACAGATAATGAAGCAATCGACTTTTCAATTATCTGTGTCTCGTTGGTCTTCAATGTAAGTGTCTCCAAGATTCCCTTCAATGTAATGAAATTTTAAAAAGGAACCACTCCAGACAGGTGAAGTGTGTTTCTGTTCCCTTTTCTGTCTTTTCATTTGGAGGACAAAACAAAAGCCAGACAGAGAGAGAGAGGGAGAGAGAAAAGATAAACGATTATGGATGTTGGAGGTTGATTATAGATGTTGCCATTGTAAAGATGAGTCCCCCATAATAGCCACTTTTCCTCTCATGTTATGCAACAAGTCCATTGCTCATTCACTGTTAGTCACTTTGGACTGTAATTTCAAATTCATACCTAAAACATGTGAATTAGACAAAGACAGACTATAACACAGCCAGCTAGCTTTAACTCGTGCAAGCAAGACCTCACTTACAGTAAGATCTGGCAAAGAGGGAAAGGATTGATCAGTTCAGCCAATAGTACTCAATTCAGAGCTTGAGGTGAATCCAAATAGTGCTATCCAGTCCATTAATCAATGCTAGAACATAAGCAAAAATAATATCAACAAACAAGGCCCTGCTATTTAAGAGGGAGGATCCTCTAATCAAAAGCTTTTCATTTTCTGAGTTGCTGGCTACATCAAAGAAGCATCCTGGACTCTTTGATGAAAAGATCTGATTAGGACCCAGAAAGCCAGACCTTCACTAATTCACCATTCAGGAGAGAGACCGATGCTGCTTTTCCCAATATGACTGGAAAATTAAACCGAGTTCTGAATTTATGGCTAATATCCATATTATATATAAAATCTAATTTCTGAGCTACCCCACTGGTCAGTTTATCTGGTAATGTTGCAGCATGAAACTTCTTGATATCAAAATAACAATAAGTGCATAGAATATGTCGATGTAACTCTGTGTGTAATGATGTGTGTGTTCATGTGGAAGTCATGTTTCATCAGCACACTTGTGGGAATTTTTTGTAGCCAGTAGCTGAGCCCAGATGTAATTTTCAAGGTGCACAGCCTATCAAGATGACTGACAAGTGTGTCATGGGAACTTGACCAAATAGAAGGGAGGAAGATGAGATAAACAGTACACTTCCTGCTATAAAACAACATGTTGTGCCATTTCAGGTGCAAAACTTTCAAAAATTACACCTTTTCAGGAATAAAGAAAGAATAGTTTTGTTACAGCTGAATGACTTTGTAGAAAGTTCTTGAAAGGGTTTAATAAGCCTAAGGGGTCAAATAATAAGAGGTAACTCGCCCATTGGTTGCCAATTTCTCAGCTGCTGTGTCCAGTCCTTTAATGCCACAATAAACTGCTAAATGTATGTAGTTCAAGAAAGAAACATGAAGAAAGACAGTACTAAATTTTAGATGACAATTATCATCCAAATTAATTATTATCAAAACAAACAGAAATATAATCATCCTCATCATCCTCAGCATTGATTAGCCATGATTGCTGTATATTAGAAGGCATAATAAACCAAACAATGATGAATTATTTGACAATTATACTGTAAAGAACTAAAATGAGCCAAGTGAGATGAAGAAATGGATGTGAGGGAGGTTGAGACAAGCGTAGAACAACAAACTAAGAGACACAGAGGAACCTGAAAGATTCAGTAACAGAGAGAATGCCGAGATGACTGCTGGTTCATCTACTTTCAAAAACAACAGAGATAAGACTGAGACAGGAACGAGAGAAGGAAGAAGAAGAAGAAACGAAAGCATGGCAAAGCGAGAAAAATCCTGTTCTGGAGATAGATCACAGCCATACAGATCTATTTACAGGTTAGAAATGGTTCTGACTGTGTGTGTGTGTGTGTGTGAATGTCACACACCTACACCAACACTTACACACACACAGCAGGCACACCTTTAGCTGGTTATCCTCATATCCCCTAAGCAGAAAGCAACAAATTGGCTGACTGCTGTTTGTTGATTGGCTATAATGGTTTATTTCAATAATGTAGGTGTTTTTCTACCATCTACAGGCCAAGGTCAGGGTAATCCTGAATACCACCAAAATTACAGTTCATACATGTATTTCTGAACAATAGTCTTAAAAATAAAACTCTCGTCACCTTATCTTTACTTTGAAAAAACATCTATGTTTATGGCATTTGATTAAATTAATAATATTACTCTCATTCAATATATTTTCAGCTTTGGACCCTATGTGTCCCACACTTATGCTTTCCTGCAGCACCGAAACAAGTTTCAAAAAGTTAGGAGGGCTTGGTATATGAGATTGGCCACAACTCATTAATTCCATTTAAAATTAGGTTCTTAGCAAATAGAAAAATGCAGCTGGACATAAAAATCAAGTAACTGGTAGCACAGCTGCATAGTGATTAAGGAGATCATCTTCCAACCACAGGCCCATGTAAACAATCATATTCTTCAGCAACATTTCCCAGCAGCCGCTTGTGTTGCAGTGGGCTAAGCTGTGAACGTAGATCCACACACAAACAAGAAACCACAGATAAAAGCCCAAGTGGTCAGAGCGGTCAAAGCATGGATGGACTAATGGACAAACAAACAAACGAACAGACAGACAAGCTGGCACACATGCCCATGGCATTCTGACTTGCGTTTTGGCCCTATTAAGTTTACAAATGCACAGTATCTATCTACACATTTAAGAAGGACAGAAATGTTTCTTATAAACATCTTTTAATGATGTACATTTTATTAACTGACATTTCATTCGTTTCATTGACATTAGTTTAATTAGGAATAAAACAGCTTGCTAACTGTACTTTCAGCGCTTCAGATGCTATGCATAGTCTTGACATTTGAAGAACCTGCACCTGCAGGCTTAATATTTGTGAGACTTGAGTGATAAGGAGAGTCCAGCAAAACCACTTTGAGTCATGTATACCAGGAGCTGACACATGCATGGTAGTTGGGGTTAGAGACCTAAGATGACCTAAAAATTAGTTTCACACCAAACATATATCTGTAATTGATGTACATTATTAGCCAATGTTTGTGTATCTCAAGTATTTTAGCATCTGAAATGACTAGACAGACAATTTGCTATCAGTATGTGTAGCCAGATAATGAGCACTATGGGAGCAGACTCACAAATTTGATGACTTGACACCTACTGGAGGAACTGATAAATTATTTCTCCATTTTGCAATAAACCTGTGTGACCTCTTCAGTAACTCAAGAGGCCGCTGGATGAGTTATTAGATTACAATTTAATGATCTTTTAGGAAAAAATATGGAAGCAGCTTCAAAATATAAATGTGACACAGGTGAAACAAAGAAAATCATTCAGAAAATTAAAAAATTAGATCCGTAAACACAGTCCTACAACTGAGCCAGCTTTGTCACAAATTTGGCAATCCTGCCTAAATCCAGTGTCCTGAGGTTTCCTCTCATTACTGTGCACTGACCGTGACATGTACGGTAGCTTGAAACACCTGAGCCTCAAAAAGAACGTGCATAAATGCTACAGATGTACCAGCAATCAGACAAAGACTGGCTCCAGGCTGCAGTTTAAGTACAAAAGAGGCTGCTCATACAGGGCTTATAACAGAAATTGAGATACACATGTATCAGGTAAAAAAGGTGACACTCTCAGAATCTTCTTCATTTAATTTATTCACTTATTTGAGATTTAATATGCAACACAAATCTGCTCAGCTACTGTCCCAGATGAAGTCTGTGAGAAGTTATATTTAAATGTGTTTTTCTCAGTTATCTGTTGGGTGGGTGGGAGTTGGGTGGGAGCAGCTAAGACAGCCACTCTCCTCCCTTCACTGCTCAGAAAGATAACAGCTAAAAACCACAGATGTGTCAGAAAACACCAGTGTTTTAGCTTCAGGGACTCTTGCTGCTTTACAATGACTGATTCAAACTTGTTGTAAGTACATTTTTTTCTGTATTTTTTTTATTTTTTTTTTCCTTAAAAAAACAACATTTGGTTAAATATCACAACATTATAATGAGTTGTTAGAGTGACTAGCTATCAGGCATATGCATAAAAATGTCTTGTAGTGATAAGATGCCGACAGAGGATAATGGCTGTACTTCAAAAAAGAGCAAAAAGAAACAAAAGAAGGAAGATGCCTGGGGACAAGAGGGACCCAGAGACCCTATTGCAATGGTTTGTGTCTTTATGTGTGTGTGCATAGTTGCAGTCTGTGTTTGCTCATATACTTCCTAACTTACTACTACGGATTATTTAGGTAAACATCTCTGTCCTGTCCTGTCCATGTCTTAGCTGAATACACTCCCAGAGAAGAAGCAGCAGGAGATCCAAAGAGCTCTCCATCTCTTCTCTTTTGGCCAGAATTTGCCCAAGACCCTGCAGCAGGCCAAGAAATACACTTACCGCTTCTGGGACACACAGCCTGTCCCCAGACTGGGTAAGAAGCAGTCTGTCTGTCATGGAAGGAGTATATTGATTCTTTACTTGCTTAATATTTGTTTAAAATTTAGTACTGTTTAATTTCAGTGCAGGAGATGCTTTGTAAAAACTGCAAACTTCATCTGCAATAACTGAGTGAATTGAATGATACTGTAATGGCTTTCAGGTTCAATTCAGCTTCAAGTTATGCTTTAATATAAGCTGGTAAGTGAAAGTGGGCCTTTTAATGGTCTAATTGTCATGATGCTTCACTGGGAATGCAGCTGCCATAGCTTATAAATTTCCTAATCTTAATTTGATCTAATTTCCTGTCAGCATTGCAGATTATATACAGTGTCATTATATGACAAACTGTCCAGGTTGTACTCTGCCTCTCGCCTAATGGCCGTTGGGATATGCTCCATCTCCCTACAACCCTGCACAGGATAAACAGGTGTAGAGAATGGATTGATGGATGAAATTCTATTTACTAAAAACTTTTTTTTTCTTTTGCTTGTGGCCTTAGGTGAGAGTATTACGACTCATGGTCCGATAACAGAGGATCAAGCCAGTGTCCGTGAAGAGCCTTACTCTCTACCCGAAGGTTTCTCGTGGGACACACTGGACCTGAGCAGCCCTACAGTGGTAAATTAATTTAAAAAATATATATACAAGTGTTATTCTATATACATGCCAAGGTCATAATATTTTGATAGATATGACTGTTTGAGAGCTGGGTACTTCATTTGTGTAGTCCAAGCAATAGACAGTACAAAGTACAGGATGTGCACATTGTTTCAAGGCAGGTTGCCTCTGTAAAACAGGACTCTCTCTGAGCAAATTCAATGCTTTTTCCAACCATTCATCCAGTTGAGAGAGCTCTGCACTCTATTAAATGAGAACTACATGGAAGAAGATGACAACACTATCAGATTTGACTTCTCTCCTGAGTATCTGCAATGGTAAGCCTCATGAAGAGACAGTTTTCTCTTTTTAACCTTTAATTCTCCTAGTATGAGTTGTTAGACATTGAGGTGCACGTGCTGTATATCAGCTTCATGCATACAGTTATATACTTTCACGCTTGGAAACAGCTCATTAAAAGAGCAGCATAAATCTATTGGCCTCTGAGTTGTACTGAATGAATTAAGCAGTTGAGTGTCGTACAATGACACGATCATTTTCCCTCACAAACTTTCCAGTCTGAACCTGTGGCATATCACTTACAAACCTGCTGCACTAACTTCTTGCTGTGATCTTTTTTTTATATAAATGAGCCTCCTGCTGCCATTAAAACACAACAACATTTACTTTGAAACAAACAAGTAACATTCCAGGAAATGACTGTTTTTTCTTTGTTTTTTGGGATTTTTTTTTTTTTTACCCCTGAGGTTAAGAAAGCTATTGTATTCATTAAGCCAAGACTTCATCCTCATTTCGTTTGCTGGAACATTCTTAATTAGAGTTTGTTAAACCATTACATTAATTCACAAAGTTGTTTTTGCAGACAGTGTCATTCTTTTCCACTCAAGGGCTCTGCGACCTCCAAACTGGCAGGCCAAATGGCACTGTGGTGTGAGAGTAGACACCAATAAGAAATTGGTTGGCTTCATTGCTGCTGTTCCTGCAGGTGTCCATGTGTATGACATGTAAGTGGCTCACTAATATACAGTACAGGCCAGAAGTTTGAGGCCACCCCCAGATTTAGCAGACTGTGTAGCAAGTGAATCCCAAAATGATGTGGGAGAAGACAGACAGCAGCTATTGAATAGAACGTTAAAACACATGAGCAAGGGAGTTTGGGCGAGGGAGTTAGAACACAACTGGAGTGTCAGTGTACTAATACAGACTGGGCATGCCTTCAATAAAAATCATTTCTTAAGCCATAGTGGCTACATAAATGTGCTCTTGAGAAATTCTTCTTGAAAAGTAATTAATTACATATATATATATATATTCATTTCCTGTGCAATAAATTGTAAAACAAACTGTGTATTGATGATTTTTTCTTTTTAATCTGGGGGTGGCCTCAAACTTCTGGCCTGTCTTATATGGTATAATCATTTCCTTGTTTTGATTTTAGAAATAACTGAATATTGGTGTTCAGTAGTAGATGGAACTCAAGATATTCGGCATATTGCACTGAGCTGCTTGACTCACAGTATTCAGAGCAGTATGGGCCTACTGACGAACCTGTTGTGGCAGTATTTCTACCAAATATCACAAAGCAAACTATCAAAATGTGCCTTCAGGGAGAAGCAGATGGCGCAGGTCAAATTCCTGTGTGTTCACAAGAAGCTGCGTCTCAAGCGGATGAGCCCAGTTCTGATCCGAGAGATCACTAGACAGGTCAAGCAGCAGGGGATCTACCAGGCTGTTTACACAGCTGGCATAGTGTTGCCCACACCAATATCTTCTTGCAGGTAAAAGCTTACACACCAGGAACATGATCACTGAAAAGTGATGCTGCAAATATTATAGTCTATCTCAATTAAGCAATATATAATAACATATGTTTTACTGTATTTGTTGTGGTTAATACTTTCTCATACCAAATAGGGAAAAAGCAAAAATAGCAGTGTTGCATAATCTGACTGACATAATGTTGTAAAGGTCTTTTCCAGACCATTAGTTTATACTGTCTAGGTGGTATTTCAGCTAAACAAATGCTCTGACATTAATTTGTCTCCATGCAATGACACAAGTTGATGTTTATTCTATCAGATGCTGGCATCGCCCTCTAAAACCTCGTAAGCTGATGGAGGTGAACTATCCAGGCCTAAAACAGAGCATGACCCTGCAGAGAGCTCTCAGATTCAACTGCCTGCCTGAGGTTAGTTTCTGCTGCCACCTAGAGGCATATTAGGTCTACAAGTAGTATACAGGGATTGGCCTCAACAATGCTTAGATTAAAGCAATAACATAATGAGTTTTCCTTCCCCTACATGTTCTCTCTCTAACAATAGTAAAATCAGCTCTGCATTGCTATTTATAAATAGAATAAGATTAACCATTGCTCCATTGTTGTGTCCAAATGGGTCTTATTGTAAACTAAAATTTCAACTGATGCATTTCAAGCACCAAGTTAACACTTATCCAGTGATGAAGTATGAGTCATAGTCAAGTTCAATCACATTCTTAAGGCTGATGCTCAAACCTTTGACCATTTATAAGATGGTTTCTTTGATCTCCTGCAACTTACAATCCAGAGAGCTCAGCTGACTTTCCAGAATGTTTGGCAAAAGAGCTTTTTTTTTTTTTTTACAAGAACTATTGTCTAGAATCTTCATGAACTCCTGAGAACACGCAGACTTAGTGTGTGACTTATTGAAATATTTATTGAAATTCTTTCTTTTTCTTTCTCCAAGGTGACAAAGACAACAGGTCTGCGTCCTATGACCAAAGGGGACGTTCTGCAGATACACTTGCTACTCCAGGAAAACTTCCACAAGTTTCACCTCAGCCCCAACTTGTCTCCGCAGGAAGCAGAACACTGGCTGCTTCCAAGGGAGAATGTGATTGACACCTACGTGGTGGAGGTCTGACCATCTAGTTTGACAAATAAAATATCTTTTCTTTTAGAGGTTTAGTTCCACGTGACTTTCTATAAAAGAAAATGAAACCTATGACACATTATGCTGCACTAGTTTTCTGATACAGTTACTCTCTCCTACTCATGCACAGGGTGAAGACGACAGGCTGACAGATGTAGTGAGTTTCTGTAGCGTCTCATTCAGGGTGCTAAACCACCCAGTCCACACCGACCTGAGAGCAGCTCGTCTCCTTTACTTTGTTGCTACAGACCCAGCTGCTCTCATGGAAGATACATTGGTTCTGGCTAAATCTGTGAGTGTCTCATAATCAAAATCATGTCATTTTATCAAGTCCACAAGGAATTCAATCACTTATTTATGATTAATATGCCAAATGTTGTGACATGGTTGTTGTATAAACTTTATGATCTCAAAATAAAATCGCTCTCTCTCGTTGACAGAAAGGTTTTGACATCTTCACTGCTCTTGATGTGATGGATAACAAGAGCTTCCTGGGGAAGCTCAAGTTCAGCATGAGTGACAAGAGCCTTCATTACTACTTGTACAACTGGATGTGCCCTAATATGAGCCCAGAAAAGGTACTCAAGACTGTAATATTGTCACCTGTCAAGACACTTCATAGTTATTCCTTGGATCCAAGACTAAATTCCTCCACATCAATTCTCTCTGCTGACAGAGTTGAGCTTTTACCAAATTGCAACAGTTTGCAATTGTAGAAAATCACAATTTGATGTTCATTGTTCCTCCTTACATAATTACATGTTTTGTCATTCCAATATTTAAATTTACTTTACTAGAAAGTAGAAATAACAAATATGTATATGACTTACTGTCATCACAGCAGTTTTGTCTAACGAAACAAAGTAAATATGTAAACTTACCTTTCATTTTAATTAGTTTGAAATTGGTTTTAGATAAACTATGTGCAGACTCAGTTATGACATTAATAGACAAAACAAAAAAGTGCTACATAAAATAATTTTAGTTAATGATGGTGCGTGCTTCAAATCTGAGCTCCTTGTTTTACCCAAAAAAAAAAAAACCCTGATGGTGGAAAATATTTCATTACAAGTGAAAAATTAATGTGACATTTGCAGCAGTGACCTTAAACACTGCGGATATAATGCAGCATAACTATAAGAGCAGTAGTGCCAGAGTGTACATACAATTCTGAGTCAGAATCACACACACTGTTCATTCATTATGGATATTTTATTGTGTTTGATAGCTGTCAGTCATCAGTAATTCATTGTAACAGGTTGTATATTTGTTTTACAGGTGGGCTTAGTGTTACCCAACTAAGCATTCTGCCGAGAGGTGAAGACAAGGATGAAAGATGAAAAGAGCTCAGTGACTGGCATGGCAGCTTATGTCAAACTGCTTCAGCAGCATGCATCTGGGTTTCAATATGAAGTGACAGTCTGTAAAACATACACTCATAGATGA
This sequence comes from Lucifuga dentata, assembly GCA_014773175.1. NCBI lineage: Eukaryota > Metazoa > Chordata > Actinopteri > Ophidiiformes > Bythitidae > Lucifuga > Lucifuga dentata. The sequence goes on from VXCM01000440.1 coordinate 30,658, forward strand.
AAGAATAGAGGCAGCATTCCATTTGTAAATGCATTTCTCATTTGGATGTCAGTTATACACTGAGTTCAGCATTTCTGGAAGAGTACAAGATTGTTTCTGACACAATGAAGAGTCAAGTAAACATATTCAACCTGTGCAGAGAATGCACTTAATAATAGTTTGAGTGTATGAGTGTGTGTGTGTGCATATGTGCGTGCGTGTTGTCTCTGGGTATTTCAGGAGGTAATTCACGTAACCTCCAGTGACATGACACTTAATATCAGTGCAAGCAATACATGAATTTGATTCGAGGACAAGATGATTAATCATTCCCTTTCACACACACACACATTCTCTCTCTCTCTCTCTCTCTCTCTCTCTCTCTCTCTCTCTCTCTCTCTCTGATGGTTTGCTAGAGGAAAATGCAATTTCATTTTTCATACAGCAGATGCATTTATGCAATCCTATTAAATCTCTGATAGACATAATATATGTCTGTGTTTAAATGCAAAAATCAGACACCTTGTTTTTATGATTTAACTCCTGAAAGACAAACATGGAATTAGGAAGGAATAAATGCTATATGGGAATTTATGCTCATCGCTGAGTCTTACAAAATTCTTTCCTACTTCTTCATGTTGTAAAGGTACATTTGTTGACTCATGTTATCACTAAATTGGAAACCCATAAAACCACATTGTACTTGATGTGAGCAGCAGGAGGCGCTGCAACCTTGACTTTGATTATGATCCTTATTGTGAAATGCTGCAGAGGCAGACAACAAATGTAGCATGTACTGTACATAACTTGCTTTGCACCTTACAGTTGTGCAAGAAGTGTTTGTAACACCAAAAGCTACTAAAATAAGTATTGGTTAGCTGTGTGTGTGTGTGTGTGTGTGTGTGTGTGTGTGTGTGGTAAGAGTCAGACGGGAAGACGATGCAGCATAAACTAACCCATGCTGTCAAACCTGGCTTAATGATACAATACAATTGCTGTCTGAAATATACCAATCACCAATTGCCTATACTTACCAACCAGCGAATTAAGCATTTTCTTTCATTTTTATAAACAATTTAACATTAACCAAATAACTATCTGTCTTTAACGTGTTGATTCCAGCGAAGAACACTTTTTCTGCAGTGTACTTTTTGACGTGTTATAGTATCAAAAGTACAGGTGTATCTATTAATTAAAATTAATGATAGCTCCGCTCCATTAAAGTGTACTAATGACCAACAGTACCAATGCCCTGAAACCAGCCATTGTTAATGTTATTCGTCACACCTGTGTTTTTCATTTTATCCATAAAGTCTCTGAGTGAGGAGTTTAAATTTACCAGAAACACGTGAAGGTAGCATTATACTTCTCGTTTCAGTTTGGACCAATCAGCATCAAGAAAGCATTTTAAGTTTGAAGAGATTCACTGACTGCCGACAGTGTGTGTGTGAACTCTGGCCGCTCAGGAGGAACTGTGTCTCCGTTCAGATTCCCACGACCGCGGTGGACAATGAGTTTTGAGAACCACAGTTTCCAAAGAAGACAAGTGTCTGTTTAGTCACATTTTTTTTTTTTCTTTTATTCGCGACGAAGACTCGTTCTCGCCGCTCTCTTTTCCTCGCAGCTTCGTGCTTAGCTTAGCATTGTCAGTGTGGTTAAGTTAATTAAGCTAGTTTTGTTTGAACTGGCGCCTAACGGGAGTCCACGAACACTAAACTGGTGGATGTTGTGCTTGCAAACGAATAAGGATTACAGGTATGTTGATATGGAGTGACTTTTTTACGTGTAAAGTCACGTTATATGTTGGTAATAGTGTGTTGTGTAACAAACCAGGCTGTCATTCCCACTATACAGAAGCAGGTTTCTTGTTCACAAATGAAGGTAAATGACAGGTGTTTAAGGAAATGCTATTCGGTAACAACAGCGTGTTGTGCTGCACATGATAATATGCAAGAACACTGTGCATCATTTGCATAGTTTTATGTAGTTTTATTTGCATGGTTTTATGTAGAAATATTGTTGCAGCCAAACTCCAGCTGTCATTGCATTAGTCAGTTTAGTTTCCTTCCTTATTCATTAACTTAATCTTAAGGTAACAGTATAATAAACGCTGAAGCAAATCATACTTTCTGTTCAGTACTGTTATGATCACCGTTTAAACCAAGTCTCATGCGGTTTACATGTTGGATCAGGAAGCACTAAACGTACTTGCTCTTTATTTGATGAAGGAGGCACTTTTGTGCTTAAAAAGACCACTAAAAAGTGTCACGTTCAATACTCCATATGGCTTAGACTTAGGTTGCACCCTGTGTGTCTGATGATATGACGTTATGTTCAAGGAAGCTGGTGGTCCAACACTCAATGAATACCTTTCAAGTATTCTGTTTGAATGGAGGGGGCCATACCACAGTGAATGAGCTCCAAGTCAGTCCAGCCAGCTTTATTCTTTATCCTTTAACCCGCTGTCTTTGGACTTGGCTCACTGCCCAGAAATGTAGTGGTCAACACAGACTGAGAGAGGAGTTCACTCCCCTCTTTCTCCCAAGTGAGACCAAGCACTGAGTAGTCCATTTGCAAACACCTGTGAAAACAAAGGGATAAGAAAGTGAGAATGCTAATATCCTAAAACAACACACGCTGAAATGGTTTCAGGACCTGTTGTGTCACCGTACACAACTGTTTACTGTCTCTGGTGGAGTGAAATTTGTTAGTAATTTGACAACAACAGACTAGATAATGCAAGTTTGCACAAGATGTATAGTTTGGATTCAGACTCATGTTTGTGTTGAAACAGTATGACAGCCCTGTGCAAATACTTGCAAACTCCTTGGGCAATGTGTACATGGAGATAGATGAGACTTGTTTGATCTTGTGTGACTGTGACCTGTGTTCTGTAATTCTTTGGTGTAGCCTGTGTTTTTCCAAGGACTGACTCATGTCACTTGCCTTGAGGCTGTTCATATCAATGTTTACATCCAAAATGCTATATATTTTGAGGGAAAAGTATAAATTCAGGTTCATCACTGCATCTTAAACACACAGGATACACCTTCTATAAGCGTATAATAACTGTGTCCATCAGTAACTTTAGTTACCTACTTTCCTATATAAATTGCTACAGTTTGTGTTATCAATCATTTAAGAGTAGTTCATTTTTTCAAATGCTGGATAGCATCAAACTGCAGCTTCCTTTCTGAGGGCTATGTTTTTTAATGCTTGTCAGATGATAATTTTCTCATAATAAAACATCTTTGGCAGTGGTTGTGTCACAATGGGCTTTCCATCGTCTTCTGCATGCTGGTATTGAGCAACATATGAAAAGGATACAGATGGATGCCTTGATAAGACACAGTTGGCGTCTGTGTGTCTTCGACACCGAACAGGTTGGCGCAAACAAAATATGTTTGTAAAACAACGTGCTGCTTTATCATATAGCGTGTGTTGCTGTTGTATGAAAAATAAAAAGCCAGTAGAACAGAACATGTCCGAACAGGGAGTGGCTGCTGTGGGTTTTTTTNGGTTTTTTTTTTTTTTTTTCTCTCTCTTCCCACCCACATAATTCAGCTGCTCTTTACCCATCTTTTCTTTGGACCATGTAAAGACTGTCAAACAAAGAGACAGATGTCCCACTGTCGTTGAGCAGAAGTGAGTGTTATGAGGTCATGGTAAGTGTTATCATTCACCTGAACTTCTCACGTCAGTCCAGAGGTGGTGTTGGGTTGCCTCTGCAGGGATCTTGTTACTCAGCAGTGCTGAGAGGGCTCTGCAGGGCCGGGGAGCATGTTGCATGGGGGTTTCTGCTGGAGAGACTTGTATAACCAATGGATTCTGCACAGGAATGTCAACATTTTGATGATTTTGATGATTTTTATTTTCCTCTAAATCAGCTTACCAGTTAATCTTAATCTGTTGATCAAATTTCAATTCCTGGATCACCAAAATTACAAACAAACAATAAAGTGCAGGGGTCAGAAGAACGTTAAGACAATTTTGGTGATAAAGAACTAGCTACAGTGAAAAAAAATTATGAAGTGTTTAAAATATAGTTTAGTGTTGACTTGACTGTCCAAAATTGTGGCGCCAGAGCACCGCCTCATTTGACTGGTGTGAGTTTTAACTAGACTGTTTTGTGGCTTTCATGATTTTCCCTCAGTACCAGAGTTAAGCAAATCTCTTCAGTGTATTCAGACTCTTACTTAACTTGTCCTTCTGACATTTTGTCAGCATGCTGTCAGAAAGGTGAGGTTTTGTGGAATAGTAATTGAAGGGATTAAAAAACCTCCCACCTGTTAAATTGGGACTGTAATATGTTTATATGAGCAATTAAGGTGTTTAACAAACCGCCAAGAGGGAAAGGCCTAAAAGTAACTGCTATTTAGCCAGATAAACCCTTGTGCATTTCAAAATTATCGAAAAATTACTAAAGAATTGCTTTTGATTTTGTGTTTAATGTGATGAAAGAGAGAGGCTTGTCATGTTTATAGTTGTTACTCAATTTGTCATATTTAGATTTAAGAATAAGTAAAAAGTGTAGCCATTTTGCATTCATTCAAGTTCAAACCTGTTAAGATGTAATGCTGCAGAGGTTTATTACAAGAGGCTAGATTTTTTTTTTTTTAATATCCAGCATGAAATAAGTAATTTATTTCAGCTTTTTTTTCCTTCACCCGCCTTTGTTAAGTAACATGTAAAATTTGGGCACATCTCAAAGATCCAACCACTCTCCCCTCACCGGGTCTGACCTGTTCTCTCTGCTCCGCTCAGGAGGGTTTGGTGTCAGAGGCACTGCCAAAAACTCCTGCAGCGCAAATATTTATACAAGCAGAAGGGATGTGACAACGTGAGCAATAGGAACTCCCGAGGGAAGAGCGGTGGAGGTTACCCAGAGGCTAATCTCCACTAAGACATATTTATAAATTCAGCTAGCAGTTAGAGTGGACGGCGTCCAGCTTTAACACCAAGATGCTGACTGCATTTGGCCAGCAAATGCACCGCCAAGGCTCACTCCAATGATGTCTTTAGCAAGCATAGGCCTAATATTTGCGTGGCACATAACATATGGTTAAACCTCTGACTCTCATTTGAGGTGTGCTTGCATAATGGTTTCCATGCGCGGGGACAGCAGGAGGTCTTTCTCCACGCTGCATTTAACTTTGTTTTAGCTTGGTGCCACAGCAGAAGTCTGGCTGACACCATCGTCCAGGAAAAAAAAAAAAAAAAANAAAAAAAAAAAAAAAACATCAGAGGCCGTTTGATTTTCTCTTTCAAAACTATAGCTGGTTTATGGGCAGCAGTTTGTGTCTATGTCAACTAGGGTTTTATTACCTCTGTGCCCATGTGATTCATAGTTAACTCACCCCGCCCTGCCCCCTCCTAGTGTAGCCATTGAATGAAACTTGCACAAACAAATAACACTATAATACACAATAGCACATGCAGGGAAACCGTTAAAGCATGGACACAGCATCACTTGTAAGGCAAAATGCAAAGGTGATGTAAGGTAGCCTCGAGTTGAGCCAAATTTGACAAGTATACACGGTATGTCCAAATAATACAAAGCTTTGCTGAGTCAGTGTATTCTCAGATTTTTATTGCCAGTAAAATATGTGCAGTGGAGTTGTTTATATATTGCAGAATGATTCATTTACCAGCCAGGGGTTTCTGCTGCTTGCTGCAGCTCCATAAATGTTTGCCTGAAATGCTTTTAATGAAATGTTTTTACTGTCATTGAATCCATGTGAAACTCCATTAAGGAGGGCAATTAGTTAACTTTCATATTGAAAGAGAAATATTAACCACAAGCAACATTATTCACAAACCGTGTCATTCTATGCATGCTTCATGTAGCATGTATCTGCACTAACCTTGTAAAGGAAAATTTACTCTCTTTGGCATTTGATCCATTAATGTGTATTTTATTTAGCAGGTTATATTTAGCCATAATGTTTAAGACATTTAATGAGTGAGCAGTTAGGGGTGCAACACATTGCTCAAAAGCACTTTTGCAGGACACACAACAGCTGTACAGTTTTCTGAGTTAACCATGTGTTCCGGTTTAAACAGATTAGTCTGTCTTTGCTATTTGTCTGGCTTTAAATGGTTAATACCTCTACTGTTAATACTCAATCTCTCAGCTATAACCCATCCCCCCGCAAGATAGGAGACCCCCTTAAACCCTCCACCCTCTGCTCACTAGCANCCCCCCCGTCTGCTTTCTTCTCTGTTCAGTCTTGTTTGTATCTTGCAAGGCGCCATTCTGAGGATGAAGTCCGTGCTGATAAGTTGTTGACAAGTGGAAATATCATTTTAGATGGTTTCTAGGGTGAGAAAGCAGTCTGTAGCTACTCTGTGTCCTGTAAGCAAGAATGACAGTAGAAAGTGTTGCACATTGCAGTGTTTAGTCCAGAATGTATGTATTGTAGAAATGGGTGGGACTGTGTAGTATACATACAGAAATCACAAAATAAATGGGGATCCTTCCAGGTGTATTTATATCATCATTATGGGCTATTTTCTGGCCACAGGCGGGGCCACGACTTATCAAAGTCTGTATTTTAAAGTGTCTAAAGCCATTTGTGTGGTCAGTTCTTCCATGCCTGCAGCTTTTAAATCTTGACTTAATAGACAACAGAGTATGTTTGGGTACGCTGCATGAAAAGTGGTTTCAGAAAGTAGTAAAAGAGATGCTGGAAGAACACAAAGAAGAGAAGAAATAAACAAAACATCCTGAACTTAGTGTTCTAGTCAAAGTGACTGGGCTTGGTCACCTTACATATTATAGCTTGCTATGATTGCACTGATTAAAGCTGTGGAATATTTGCACAATATGTTACTCTTTCCATCAAAAGTTTGGCAAATGTAATGCACTTGCTGTTTTGTTGGAGCAAGGAAAGCTTTAAATCAGTGTGTATCAAAGGAAGGTGACTGGTGATGGATGCTTTAACTGTAGCTACTACATCTGTCTTATATAGTGTGCGTGATTGTGTCTGGCCTACATTAACCCTCTGAAAGGAGTGTGTGTGTGTGTGTGTGTGTGTGTGTGTGTGTGCATGCATGCATGCGTGGATGCTTATGTTTATGTGCAAGCATAGGATCTTCTAGCTAGATAATGTCCCATAAACCCCACCCTACTCGCTGTTCACACCAGCCTCCATGATCACAGCCAGAGTGTGTATTTCCACTGGCCTATTTTTGTGTTCCATGTCTGTGTGTGCGCTGTATGCCCGTGTGTGTGTGTGTCTGCTTTCCCATACGTCACATTTAATAGCTCCTTTGAATGCAGCAAATAGAATGCTGGAAGGCTGGGACAAAGAGCTAGCCTGTAAAAAAAAAAAAAAAAAGACACATTTGCACACACTTGTGTGTGCACACATTCCTATATGAGCATTTGGAATATATAAAATCTTGTGCCCCTTGACAGAGACTTCATAGAAGAAGCAGGACACTTTTTTTTTGCCTGGTGACAACTGTAGCTCCATCCTCAGCTGGTCAGTACAGTTTTTACAGTGTCTGTTACAAAGTAAAGGCTGGGCAGCCAGGGGGTTGTTATGTCAACTGCCTTATGGGTGGCTGGCTACAATCAGCAGGACTTCTGGTAAAAGGGATTTAAGGGTGTGTGTGTGTGTGTGGGGGGGGGGGNGGGGGGGGGGTTAGTCTGAGGCCCCCGCTTTGCCTCATCCTCCTCTTTTTCCTCCTCTAGCAGCAGATCCTGCCCTCCTTTCTCCTTCAGACCACCAGATCGGGGCCCCTTGGCACCCAGGAGATGCATGCCCCACAAAGTCATCTTACCCACCCCCACAAAAGCTTTTTCTCNCTTGGCACCCAGGAGATGCATGCCCCACAAAGTCATCTTACCCACCCCCACAAAAGCTTTTTCTCCCTCCTCTCTTTTCCTCTCCTCTCCCCTTCTCCTCTGACCTCTGTAGTTCTCTCCTTGTTGTACTCACCCATCCTCTCCTATGGACTCTTTTTTCTTCCTCATCATTTTTTTTGCATTCTCTACCCTGCACACCTTCGTTCTTCCTCTGCTTTCTCCTCATAGCCTCTTCCCCCCTTCTCTCTTTCCTTATAGCTCAAACTCAGGGAAGATTTGAGTCATGTAAACAGAGGGCTTTTGCCACGTTAGAAAACACAAAGTTCTGTAGCATCCTCCTTAAGCTCTCTATTAATATAGGCCCTTTCAGTATGATTGTATTGAGAGACTTTACAGTTGCAATTAAAACCTCTTTCTGCCTGTAGCTCCAGGAAAGGGCATTAAACCACCATTAATGCAGAAAGATTGCTTTATAATGAGAAACACATTGGCCACTCAGTATGTGGTTAATTATTGTTTGGGGGGTATTGACACACCCTGGATCCACCCCCTTCCTGTCTGTTTTCAGATGGATTTGGTTGGTTGAATAGGTTGAATGCCAGAGTTTATAATATGTGGGCAATGGAACTGTTGGATTAGGTAATTGATGACCAGTAATATATTTGTTCTCACTGTTTGGTCACATGACCTTGTTGCAGCCATATAAAATTACAGCCATCGGGGATAAATGTAAGGCAACTGGAGTCTATTTAGACGTTTAAATCCTCAGGAAATCCCTCAGACCACTAAGGCACTTTNTAAAAAAAAAAAAAAGAAAAGCAGTCTTGCTGTTTTTGCCTGCTGTCTCTGCGATCTTTGCACTGGCACCTGGTTTTCTTAGTGGAGCAGAGTTTCCACTCTCCACCCTCTTCCCTTAGGAATAATGTGTGTCAGAACTGCCTCTATCTTTAACTGCCTTTCTTTTCTTCCTTTCTCTACAGTGAAGGAAAGTTGATTTAAAGTCTTTCTGATGCTTGCTGTAGTTTTATTTGGATTCCTGGATTTTTACCATGGGAAAATGTTGTCAAAATACAAATTGTTTTTGATGTTCAGACACCTGATGGACAGCCCTCTTCAGGTAAACCAGATACCTGTCAAAATCCCTGCAGTTTCAAGTGCAAGGTTGTGATGTTAACCAATTGCATCAAAACATTTTTATCTCAATACCTTCAAGGTTTGCTAAACAGAGGCTGCATAGTGCTTTGCCCTTAGCCATAATTATCAGTTTAATATGATCTTGACTCTGTAAGTGTAAGAGCATTGATCACTTTAAAATAAAGTCCCACAAATTTAATACAGCCAGAATCCTCTACTTCCCCATGTTTATCCACTGTTTATGAGTTGGGTGGAGCCTGCATTCCTGCTCCATACTCTTGCATGGACATGTGAATTCTAAAAGAATCCACAAACTGATGAGCTTCACGTCAGTCACATTTCTGACTAGCGCTTGTCTTGTAATGAACCCTCGAGCTAATGTGTCTATGTTCTCTGTGTATTGCTCTCTGTGTAACAGGTATGTTTTCTCATAAGCAGCCTCATTGCTTGTAGCTAGTGACAACAGTGGGTATGAGTAATGAGGATGAGGGCTTATGAGGTGGATTTCAGAGCCTGTAATATCATGACTCCCCTGTTGTTTCATGTTTAAATTGTCTAGACATTCTTCAGGTGCCTGTTTGACTCAATTTTATTGCGAAACTAGATTTTGATAACTATGAGAAGTTCAGTTTAACCTATTCCTGCCATCATTCACGCGTTAATAACTTGATTTAAACTCCCTCTCTAGTACAGTATTGCTTATCTCAACTATTTCTATCAAACGTCACCAAGTTCTTCTCTTTGCTTTGTGGAATTTTTGCATGGTGCAATGAGGAATGTTGATAGAACTCAGACTTCTTGTTGGCAATATACAGATTTATCAGGAAAAAGTATCTGGTGAGCTTTCTACTTAAATACTCCCTGAGCACTGAAGTTCTCAAACAACAGCCAGTAACCACATCTTTAAGTATAAGGAGACCAAAGCTACAGGTAAACTACAGGACTTGTGGACTTGGATAGAGTTAAACTCTCCCTGCACATTTCAGATCATCCTTGAACCTGGCGTGCTTCTCTTCGAGTCATCTATGCTCTTAGAAAAAGCAATATCTTAGTAAAACCAATATCTTAGAAAATTATGTAGTTATCAGACTTACACAAGAATTGTAATTATGAATCTGAAAGTGGAAGCGTGGTTGTTGAACCCATTCAAACTTATCTTCTGTCCTCACCCGCCCCTTTTCTCAAGAGAGACATGGACATTTGCCCAGTTTCTGAGTAACGTTTCCTGATTAATTGAGCTTTTATGAAGGAGGATATGGGGTGTGTTCAGGAAGCGTGACACTTGGCCGTTGTTGAGACAGATCTTCCTCCTGTAGCCAGTAACAGCTCCCAATGGGCATTCCAAAGGCCAGAGAACACTCCAGTCATTGGAAACGCAGCACTCTGTTTACATGTCCTGCAGGGGCTGAATTAATCTTGCCCAGCTGAATTAAAAGTAAAACTGGTCTAACAAGTTATTAAACAAGAAATAAATACTGCTTTCATCAGTTAGATATACCTAATGTTGTTGTTCTACCTATCAACAAAACTGAGACAAATGTGAGTCAGATAAAACAGCCTAATGCTAATGACAGTGGACAAGGCTGAAAAAGTCCCAAAACACCTTTATCACTTTGTACATTTGATCTTATCCACAGCCCTGGACGTGTTTTAGCCCCACACATTTTTTAACTGTTCCACTTTATCTGTTTTTCTGAAGAAATAACCATTAATAGGTAAAGACACCTACCAAAGTAAATACCTTTGGGTGAGTTCACCGTTTGCTGATAGGAGTGATGATTTCTAATGTATGACTCATAACTGCATTTTAGTCCCCCTGCTGCTTGAAATAACAGAGGCGGGTTCCAAACAAAGCACTCTCTGTTCTGGATCACAGTGGTCAAGCTTTAGTTTACTGGTTAGCAGTCCTTTTATAGGTAGGGACCGTGGTAAATTATGTAAGGATATGCACAGTCCTGAATTCAGCATCTGACCTCAGGAACCGTTGGCCTCCTTAAAGAGATTCACATGCAAGTTTTGCTTTGCACATATGGTTTAAATCTTAAATTAATCCAAGTTGATTAAAGTTAAAGATATCAGTGTTAATTCTTGAGTAGTGCAGTGCCCGTTTGGAATGGGCTGGACTTTATAGTGTGCTCCGCTGTTCCCTTCATACAAAGTTAGAACTTCATAAACTCTTAGAACTCCGTTTCCCTTCACTGTTCAACAACTAACTATATCTGTAACTGTAGATAATATCATGTTAGCGTAGTTTCGTTTGGTGGCTAACAACAGTAACAGCATGGCTATCGTAGGTTAGCAATGCTAGCTATCTTGGTTTGCTAACAATAGCATTATTTCCTGGGAACATTGTTAGCTATTGTTAGCTCTAGTACAACATAAAGTTCAGCTTCCAATATAGTGAAACATAACTACTTTTGACCTGCACAGCGCCCTCAAACCAACTTCAACTTCCCAAACAATTTGTGCACATCCTCATGAGCTAGCTTTGTTGTACGGGGTCGGGTTGAGACCGTGCCACTGAACTGGAACATATGCTGCTGCATCCAGAGCGTATCCTGCCACACGGACTACCTTTTTACCAGCACAGCTCAGTTTGGGAAGGCTCATCCAAACAACTTCGCACGCAACACTGCACATCCTTGAGTCCTGAGCAATGAACCTGCCGGCTTCATACAATGCCGGGCTCTCTAGCTATTGGTGCCACAGGCAGAGATTTCTGTCTTTATTGTTAGATGAGGTAATTGGTTTTCGCCTAACACAGGTTGGGAAGCACTGCTGCTGCTTGAATTCAAGCCTAACTTTTATTAGATATGTTTTGATATTTTTAGCTCACAACCCTAAAAGACCATAGTTTATTTTGAGTTGCTCAGTTTTTTAACATTAGAGTATAAATATTAAAATAACACGGCAGTCTTCTCTTTCTGAGCCATGCAGTTCTTGAAGGCTTCAGGCTTGAGAGCAGTAGATGCACCGCTACTAATGGATTATGCCTGCATGTTTAATCGGTCATTTGTTTCCCCCTTTATGCAATGCTTTAGGTCCTGTGGTAGCTAAGTTTAGATGCCGATGGATAGTCGTATATCTTGTTTTTTGGAAAATAATCTGTTGATTGCTTTTACTTTAGTGGTAAGGACACATGATGAATTCTTTGTTTAAATATTTTTTTACCTCTATATCTCAGAGTGTTTCTCTTGAACATCAAAAGATTTATAACAAGAAACAGACAGCGTGTAATCGTCAAGCAAAGTTACCCTTTGTGGTTACACTATGTTTAAACTTACACAAGAGAAACATTGTGGTTGATCATTGTTTGGTCAAGCACTGTTATGTTAGGTGGGGAGAAGGGCTGGGAGAGGTCAAGGTGAAGACACCCACACACACAATCTGCCATATGATGATTTCCTGGGTAATAATTCAAAGCCGTATTTTTCAAGGGGACCAGGATTTCTCATTTTGGGTTAGTTTTGTAGCCCACCAGGTGGTCAGAGGTGGTGCGTTTGGCATTTTGTGCAAGCCTGTCATCATTACAGAAAAGGCTCTGGCAGTCAGCTCTTTAATGCGTGTTATGACCAAAACCTCCTCCTCCTCCTCCTCCTGCTCCTCCTCCCCCCTTCTTGCCTTGACCCATTCTTCCCTTACCCTTGTTCTAGCCATGACTCTTTCATGAGTACTGTTGCATCGATCCAGCACCTTTACATATATTTTTCCACAGCACTGTTCCTAGCCATAAAATATTAAATGTGGGAAACTATGTGCTAAAATAAACAATACTCTACTTGACAGTAAATATATCTCTGTACACTCATCGCCCTCTTTTTGTGCTCCTGGGGTGCTGAAGGGCAGAACCCCCAAAGCATCGTTGCATACTTGTGCAGTGAGAAATGTCTCCATGCTTGATGTGAAGCAGTCAGAATCTGCGCACACATAATAAGTTTTATTGCTGTTGTCAGCTGGCGATGCACTTAAGTGGGATCGTAATTTCAGAAGTTATTCATCTACAGCCATTTGTGGTTTTGTGCCCTGTGAATACTTATTGGAACAAAATGCACTCAACCTCCTAATTTTTAAAACTGAATACGAATTGAACAGTCAAAACTAATAAAATAAATGCATGTCAACAACGGTACCCTAATTGTATTTTCACTTACTGCAGCACTGAGGTATGGTCCTTTATGTTTATCTATTTCTGACTATACACATGTGGATAGATTCTCCATTGACATACTTAGGCTTGTTCATTATGATTATTGTAAATACAGAATCATTATAAGCGTGGACAATGTTCAAGTGGTAATTAGGCACCAACTCCTCAAAAAAAAGTAATAAACAAAATGGGATGAAGATGTTATTTGATGCCTGCCTCTCTCACTTTCCCTCCCTCCCTCCCTCCTCCCTTACATCTTTCCAGCTTGCTCCAAGTGTGTGGATGGAATAGAGGTTATATGAGAGTCTCAATGCGGTGGTCGGCTGTCTTTGAGCTGAGTTGGCTGACATCATTCTCACAGGGGAGGTGTTGGCTGGGGCAGGACTGGGCTTGGCTTGGAGCTCCACAGCTGAGGCAATGATAGCTAGTTTCCTATGAAAGCTGGAAAAGTATATGTCTTAGTACCTACTTTATGGATTTTAAAGTTTTCAGAACCTCAATCTGCAACTGTATTATACAATGCTGACTTACTAATTGTCCACTTTTCTCATTTGCAGCACAAGGATGATCTTGATGGAGTGACATGTTCTCAAGGGGAGATCCACAAGAAGGCTCATCTGCAGATTTGGATTAGGAAGAAGAAGCAAGTTCGAATCCACTCACTTCATTCAGAAAAAAACTGGATACCTGAACTCTGATTGCATTTAAATAGTCGAGGAAGCAAAATGGATGGAATAGACACCTTACAGAGCTCGGCCCCAGAGACCAAGGCTGAACGAATTGCCCGCTACAAGGCTGAAAGGAGGAGGGAGCTTGCTGAGCGCTATGGCAACACAGAAGAATTCACCTCCAAATATGTTCGTAGGGACAGGAAAATCGGAGACTCATCAGAAGCTGTTTCTTCGACAACCAAGGACAAGGAGAAAAGTGAGGATAATGGATCAGAGCAGACTTACACCAGGAGGGGCCTGCGGAGTAGATTAGCAGGACCAGTGGAACACACTCACAGCAAGCCGGAGGCTGTCTCTTCGATTAAGATGTCCTCTTGTTCCAGGTATGTTTATACATAATGTCACAGTTTTATAACAAAGGCTCATTTTTGTTACCAATCATTTAAGCAAGACCTGGACGATACTTAGAGGTTTTTTTCCATGTGACATGAACCTGCCTGGGCACACGAAAAACTGAGCTGGCCAGGGGAAAGACACATTTGGCTAATACTAAGTGACTTCTGATTACATCTTACAAAGAGCACATTCTTATAAAATAATGTAATCATTTTAAATATTCATGTATACAGCTCAGTGTTGACTCCAGTTACAGTCAGGCGGAGGCTGGATGGCTGTTAAGCCTCCATACAGACATGGCTTTACATGGAAATCTGTTTCAACTTTGAACATAATGTCCCTCTGTTAAAGAGGCAGCACAAACCACAGATCCCCCACTAGCTTTAACTGTCTCTCCCTCCTGTAGCACACCTTGATTCTACAGAAGGATCTGTAGTTTAATAAATAAATATGATATTTAGGATTACTGAAGACTCTTCAGCATATTTGGAGAACACTTAGTACTATCTCCTCTTTGAAGTAAACACCACTTCTAACATTTCCAAAATTGGCCATGCATGCAAAGCAGAGGGCTGCCATATTTCTCTTTGCCATGGCTTGTTTTGGTTCACTTTGCTGTCATATGGGGAAATTCACATGTCTAATTTGCCTGGAAATAACAAACAGAAAATGTCAGAGAGATGTGGAAGTTTTTTTGGTTTTGTTTTGTTTTTTTTTTTTAGAATTTTCTAATTNAATGTCAGAGAGATGTGGAAGTTTTTTTGGTTTTGTTTTGTTTTTTTTTTTTAGAATTTTCTAATTGGAAGTCAGAAATGATCTGAGCACAGTGCATAGATAAAGCAAAACATGTCCAGTCCTGGGTCTGGGGATGTTTTAGCTGTAATGGAGCTGGAGATTGCTGTTAGCATGCACATAGCCAGGCTTGTCTGCTCTTGACAAACCCCCTGAGGGAATGAAAGGAGAGAGACAGGAGAACTGAGATGGACAAACTATCAAGAAAGAGATTAGTTATGGAGAAAAGGGAGGATGCTCTTAAGCTCCACCAAATTTTCTTGCCCTGTGCTTATTGATCCAATAGAAGTGTGATTGATGGCCTGTTAGTTCTTGTGAACCAATTACTTTGTAAGGATGGAAAAGTCTTGTCTTGTTGTAATACTCTTACTACAGACGTGTGTACTTAGACATGTTGCAGCAGATCTCTGCTATAAAATGTCTTGGTGCTCACTTAATAATCTTTCATAGCAGTGGAAGGTTAGGTTACTTTGGTTTTGTTTTCATACTGTATACGCTCTGCTTGTCATAGCTTTAGGTCAAGTGCAAGATCTATGGTAATGGATGGATGGAGTTTACAAATCCAGGAACAGTGAATGTTTAAAGAGCAGTTTTATGGTTAATTGGGAATACGGAGGAAATTTGGATGAAATGGTGTTTTGTTTTTGGCTTTGTTTTTTGTTGTTTTTTTTTTTTTTTTNTTTTTTTTTTTTTTTGCATATTTTGTAACTGGAAAAAAAAGTTTTGTTATTATGTTGACTCACCACCATGGAATAAATATTTGGCAAACAACTCACACAGTCACTCAGAAGTTATGGACTCTGCTACATTTTTAATTAGAGAGCATGAAGGCAGGTTGACATGTTGATGTCTTTCTCTCACATTCCTGTCACTTTGGCTACTAATCTTGTCAGTCTTGACATTTGGTGTGTCACAGTCCAGCTGTACAATCGTGTGTGTAGACATGCTGATTACAGCATGTTCTGTACCACCACACACAGGACATTATCTGCTGCCAGTGTTATTAGCCAACAAATGTCTGTTTTTCATTAGCAGAACCTTACGCATGGTTCAGTTTTCAGATGCTATGTTTTTACCTCCGTTACCAGATTTTGAGTGGAGATGGTTAATATTGTGGTGAAGCTTGATTTGTAAAATATAGAAGGAACCCTGAGAAGCATTTTCACCCAGATATTTATTTAATGCTCATGTATTGTGTGTGGCTGACTTGAAAATGATAACAGATGGCTGTCACATTGCCTTTCCTGTTTCTCATCCACCACTAGTGTCCTTTAACGGATTATCTTAGGCGATATGTGGTGTGTGTGGAACAGAAAAAGCATTCAGGAAACTGGAACTCAGCTGTCTTAGCGATAACCAAAACAAGCCTGCCAACAGGTTTAACTGCCTTTGACAAGAATCCTTTCCATGCAAATTGACACTTGAAGGGTTGACAGTTACTTAAAATACATACAACAAATACATACAACACTCCATCATTTATATGGCTCCGTAGTTGTGGAAACAGCATACCGTTCATACGAGAACCTCTCACACATGAATGTGTATCTAAAATGCGTGCTTTTATTTAATCTTCTGTTTTTAAGCATGTGTGATAAATGCCAGCAATTATGTCACTGGAGTGTTGGGGTGAATCAAAAGCCAAGAAGACTAAATGTGAATTTGGCTAATTATTGTTTACATGGCTGAATTTACAGTGTCACTAAAATAAAGGTACCTGCCATATGAAGGACTGAGCTTTTTTCCAGCTCAGCAAGCAAATTAGAGACAACACAGCTCAAATCTTCTAACTATGCAGACCCCATGATTGCATCTTTCCGTTACTCTCATAGTCTTTATTATGTTTTTTCCTCACTCACTTTGCTCTGTGTGACATAATTTTAAATAGAACACAAAAGAGGGAGTTAGCAGTCTCAATGTATGATTAATGACTTTACTGCCTTCATTTGAATGTGTGTTTAGCTTTTCTCTCTCCTTTGACTTCCCCCATTACTCTCTGTACTGCACTTTTTCTTCTTCTCCTCTCTGTGCAGCACTCCACTCCTTCTCAGGTTTTTGATGTTAATGGGAGGCAGACGTGTGGCCCCTCCCCTATGCCAGTAAAAGCGTGGGTGGGGCCCTGTGGTTGTAGTAAAGGGATAGAAAGCACCAAGCCAAGGGGCAAACCTATAGACAGACTTTCTCGTACCAAAGCCTCACGAGGGTAGCGTAAGATGCTGTAGTGCAACAATATGAATGGCTGAAGTTTATTATCATGTTAAAGTTCACATTTATTAATCAACCTTGTATGGTGGGATTCCGTTGTTCACCATATATACGAGTCTTTACTTAATCATCTTATGAAGGAAAGAAATTCATGCACAGAATGATTATGCTGTACGTAAAGCAATGGATTGTTTACATGCAGGAGTGAATTGATTTACAGTCGCATAATTTAAGTCCATTACTCAGGCTACACCAACATCGAATTATGCCGGTGTTTATGTGATGTTGAAAAAACATCCTAAATCGAAGTAGGAAATTTTAACATGTAAGCCTTCTGACTATCTGCCAGTTTAAGTCCTAAACACTAGACTCTCCCACTCAGTTAGTCCTTCCTCAGTGACCTTTAACCCGTCCCAGATGTCCACCATGATGCTCCATTGTGTTTAAAGCGGTCTTCTCCCCTCCTCCTGTTACATCATCACTACTGCACCACATGCAGCTGCTGTCCCATCCATATTTAATGCCCTTTCCTTAGAGATGAATGACCATCTTCAGACGCTGCACAGACACTGCTGTTATATCATTACCAGCACAAAAGCATGAGTCTGTGTTGTAGGATGTTCATCATATGAGGCGCAGTAAGTGGCATTCTGCAGTAAGCGTGGAAGCAGCTTTGCTCTAGATGTGTGGGGTTTTTCTTCATATGTGTGTATTGCATGCAATTGTGTCAGAGTTTACTGTATATAGTTTTTTGTTTTTGTTTTTTTTTCAGCATAGTTTTCTGGCATCAATTCCTCCAGCGTTCACTTCAGTGTTTTACACAGTGACCTCATTTGTCCCTCTTCCTGTCTCTCTTTCACTCCTAGGCTGCTGGAAACCAATGACCCAGAAGAGACAAAGGGTAAGACAAACTCTCCACTTTCACCGCACTCCAGTCCTCTGTTGTTCCTGAGACATTATTATATCCCTGAAGTCTTTGAAGGTTGCCTCTTTGTACAGTGTTCAAGCAATATTGATCTTATTGCTGATGTCAGATCACCTACTTGGTTTATGGTTGCAAGTTGCTAACACTCTGCAGCTGAAAAAGAGTGGACAACAAATTTTGTAAATTCAGTGCCTCTATGTTGGTTCCGTTTGTGATTTAAAATGAATGTTTCACTTCAGGCAATTATTTTCTTTGTCAGTAAGAGGGGATATAATACCATGTATATGTCTTGAGTTTTGTTTTTGTTTTTTTTGTTTTTTTTGAGACAGTATTTTGTCTGTGCGCAGAAGTTTGATTCTGTGCAGTTATAGTGGAATCTTGTTTCAGCCAGCTAACATGAACTGCTTTTGGAGCTAGCTCCAACAGAAAGAGGAGGAATGACTGAGTTCACACACGGGCTGCTGGCAGCTCTACTTGACTCACATTTGGCCACCTGAGCACACTGCCTGGTAGCCTGCCTGTTCAGTGGCTCCCTGCTTTGTTGGCCTACTTGCCTGTGTGGCTCTTTGCTTCCCTGCGGAGAGACACAGAAAAAGGTAATGGGAAAGTCCTAAGAGCGAAACAGCCTGGATATTTTAGCAGGACAGGTCAACCAGCATTGTGTAACGTGTCTTATTTGAACAATAATGTAAACAGACAATCTATACACTGCAAGCCATTCAGGAAGTGATAGAACAAATCCACCTTTTCAAATGGAATCATGCGAGCCTTTTTAATCTAAACTTTAATCGCCTTGAATGAAATGGTTTGTTTTGTTTCATATAAAACTGCACAGTAAGCATAAACAGTAAATGAAGGAGCCAGTGGACCCACATGTAAATAAATCCAACATTTTACACAAACAGTGATTATGCGTTGTGTATTCACTAAGATGCTTACTCAGCCGTTGCTAGTAGTGGTGCATTATTTTTTAACTACAGCAGCATGATTATTGCCTCCTGTTTAAGTATATTAAACTAGGTCTAATTCTATGTTCATAGGTTGTTAAAATGGAAACAGACATGAAGTAGCTTCTAATATTTTACTGCTGCTGTGGACTGGCATATAACGTTCACTGGCTTTCCAGGACTTAAACTTGTTTTTTTCTCTTACTGGTAGATTTTAGTTTCTTATATTTTTCACAAAAAACAGGGGTAAGCGGTCGTGCTTGGAAGATGAAGAGTAAAAAAATTGTCTCAAAATTAATTAAACATATATTGAGGAAAAAGGAAACCTCATCAGAGCTGGCAATATGCTCACATGGCTGGTAGCCGTTTGTCTCTAGGCTGGCAGGAGCTTCAGTGCTTTGAGCCAGGACGCCGTGCATGGTTGCTTCAGGAGTTTCCTCAATCCCTCAGCTATGCATAATAACATCCAACTGAGCTACGCTGAACAAACTGTATCAGCCTTCACTTAGATGTTTGTTTCCATTGCATATGTACCTTGCAATGCTCATACTCACACAGTAAAGAATGTTTTTTTTTTTCCATCTTTGATTCAGTATGGGCATTGTAAAAGTGTGCTTGAAAAGTACCCATATTATATTCAGTACCCCCCCTTGTAAGGGCACTGTTAGCTAATGTCATTATGTAGTAATAGTACATGGCCTGCACACAATGCATAGAAGGCTGCTGATGCTGTAGCAAACTCATTGCCATCATATGAATCACGGCAATTATTAAATGTAAAAAGTCCTGTTAGACTCCCTGTGGTAAGCAATTTTGATCCACCCCGTACCATTCCTCAGAACCTGCTGGGCAATATTCATGTCAACGCATACCTCATCAGTCAGGACAAAGGCCTACCTGAAGAGTTCTCTACAGCTATAACCGAGCAGCCTCATGAGATGGATGATGATACTTATGGATGAGTCAGTCAACTTAAGAGGTTTTTTCTTCCTTCACTTGAGAGGTTTTTTTTTTCCTTCTGTTTCTCAGACATTGGAAAAAGGATGATCTGAAAAAGATTGGACTGGTGTCAAAATCAAAAGAAAACACATTGAGTGGAATCACCGGGCTGTAATGTGTAATGTTTCATCATCTGAACTAAATCATCCTGCGTTTTGGACAGTGCAGAGCTTGGAAATGTAATGCTAAACAAGGCTGTAAGACTTCAGCTGAGTTTTTTTGTGGGGGAGATATGTCATTATTTTGGATTTTACTTTGGATTCTTTCTGTGGGGAAGATTATTTTGGCTTAAAACATCTCATTGTCAGGGCATTAAAAATAAAGTTACAATAGGTGATTGTTATTCAGTGTGCTGACTTAACTCTTGTTTTGGAATTCCATAAAGTATAATGGTTTCCTTTTGTTAAGATTAGAAGATTCGATCAAGAGAGAAATTATTCTTTCTCTCTCACACAAGACACAAAGTTAACAGTATTTCTCTGCAGGAAAAAATGCATTATGTTCACCATCAATTGTTTTTGTTCCTGATAGACTCAAGATGTTTTAACATCCTTGTATGTTTGGACCATTGATGATCTGTAACATTTTGAACTTATTCTGAGTCCGGGAGAACATCTTCCTCCATTGTTTTCCTTCTGTGATCCCAAGGTATCTTATCAGACTATCTGAGAAAGAACATTTTTAAGACCTAATAAGATGTATCTGGTCAGTTTTCCAGTCTAAATTTTTCAACACATTCATTTCCTCTCTGAGTACAGCATATTTTGGCAGAGAGAGAGAAATATTGACTGTGTGGATTAGAGATGGGAGATTTGGATCATATCTTCAATGATGCTATACTGTATATAATTTCTGTACACACTTTGAATTTTCTGTTAAATCAGTGTGAATATCTATGACTATGTGCACTCTGCTCTTCTTGTGTGCAGTTGTGTTTCTGTGTAGATGAAGCTAAAAGTTTGACCTTGCCATCTCCCAAACCATAAACACTGTATTTTGTTTGCAGAAGCCAAACGCACACACACTGTTATCCTCCACCTTCATTCTAGAGTGAAATCTTGTCTGGCTGTGGCGCCACTGACAGAAAGCAATTCTCTCCACTGTTTGAATGAAAAAACAGTGTTTTGTTACTGAAGCATCTTTGTAAACTGTGTGTGTCTGTGTGTGTTTCAGTTGATGAGAAGCCTGCAGACTCAGCCAAGAGGAGTGTAACTTCCAAAATGTCTCTTTTTAAGGTACAGTATACTGGGTTTGCCTCCCTTTCATGTACGCCAGTCCATTTGTGTATCTATGTACGAGTGTGCTATGTCATGCATACATACAGTATGTAGTATGTATTACTGTATCATCTTGTGTGGGCACAATCTGAATTGAAATATAAAAAATTACCGGTAGTTATTTGTTAACTGTGGATTGGAACTGTTTCCAAAGATTGTGCCTTTTATCAATCTGTGGATGTTTTATGTGTATGTTCTAGGGCTGGGCAATAAATCAATTTAATCGAGTAATTTGAGTTTACGTTTTTGCACGATGTGTAAAATGGCTAAAACGGAAAATCGAGTTTTTTTAAAAAAAACTACTAACTATTTTTAACGGGGAAAATGCGGAGCGGGTCGCTCTCCATCAGTCAAACCCATTCCCGGTTCGTGCGTGTTAAACCTACAAGCCTTATATTTTCGTGTGTCCGTGAGTGTCCGTGGCTCCGCCTGCAGCGGGACAGTCTCCATTTACCAATCAATGGTCCATCAAGTTCACTGCTGCCACGCCCACGAAGCTTTCAGCAGATCAGACATGCTAGCAAGATGGCAACAAACGCTTCGACTGAAGATGAGCTCGTTTCTAAAAAAGGTAACTTCACTTCATCATTTGGAAGTTGTTCGGTTTTGCGCTTCATGGCGCGGAGCTCCTATAAACTTTACAGNCTTCATCATTTGGAAGTTGTTCGGTTTTGCGCTTCATGGCGCGGAGCTCCTATAAACTTTACAGACCCATTTGCTCCACGCTTCACAGCGTTCAACAAATGGGTCTGTAGGTGGAATACTGTAACATGTCGGAGCAGCAAGCCAGAGGCAGCAGACAGGCTGGTGTTCCTCACAGGAAGCTGGACATCACTGCTAAAACCTTTTATTTTAAAAGTTTTTGGTTAGAAAGCCCAACATTTTATTATTTTAATAAAGAAAATACTCATTTGAATTTGTTTTTTTTTTTTNAAAAAAAAAAAAAAAAGATTAAAATCGCAAATCGGCCATCATGTGAAAAAAATCAAGATTTATTTTTAGGCCATATCACCCAGCCTTAGTATGTTCATGTCACTATAAAGCCAAAACGTATTTTAGTTTTTGTGTTATTTTGCCAAATCCCCTAATCTTTCAAAACCAAATGTTTAAGGTTTACATCAACCTTAAAATACAGTGTTTTGTCTACTAACACTCACACAGGATTGTAGAAGGCATTTTAATTTCTCTGTAAAAGCAATCGTCTCCTGGGACTATATTCTCTGCTGATTTTTTTTCGTGTAGCTACACTTGGATCGGTTAAATTCAGTTACTTTGACAAAAAATAACAGCAACACAATAATTTTTCACTGTGATGGATTACTTATCTCGAGCACGTTTCAAGTCTCCTCAAGTTGATTTTTATAGTGTACTAGAATCACCTGAAACCAATGGCAGTGTGGAAAGGTGGAAAAACAAATCTAATATTTACTGCTTCAGTAGCATGTTTTGAAAAATGGTTGGCAGTAATGTAACATGTATGCGGATTGTATTTATTGGGATCAAAGGTGCAAAATTAGTAGTATGCCCCTTTAAGGGCTTCGGTTTTAGGACATTTTTGCGTGATTTACAGGTGTCCCAGTTTGCTACAGTGGTGGTTACCACTTGTGAATCCCAGCTCAGAATGACCCAGCCCAGACTGCCCCCTTTTAAATTTGGATTGCCTTGTTCCAATAGCTGCCAAGATGGCAGTATATGGTAAACCAAATCCTAGCTTCCAAACAACCCTCCAGAAACTCATGGGTCACATCACAGACTCTACGTCCATGCTTTTGTTTTTGTTTTTTTTACAGCCTGTGGTTATTTATTTTTTATTTCCATTGCAGAGTTCCACATAGCCCTTTCCAGTGCAGCTGGTGTATACTTTAACTCCGTCTCTGGACGAATGCCCCATTAATAATAAATTGAGCCGTTCCATAGAGCAACGAGTTCTCTTGCACCTGGATGCTCAGTTGGCCAAAGTCATGACTTCACACACAATCCTTGGAGGTCTGAAGTAGTGAGAAGAAAAGTCTAAAAAAAGTTTGAAGATATAGTCAGCAATAAAAGCTTTAAAAATTCCCCAATCCTATGGAAGACACACATATGTTCTTTGAAATGAACAGAGTTGTCTGGGTTTCCCAGGCTGTTAAGGTTTCAGAAGTGGGTGGATTTCATGACAGCAGATGGAAATGGCTGTGTATAGCTGTTGAACTACATCTTGGCACCAGGAGCAGTGCCAAGGCTCGGCCAAATGAACCCAGATGGCAGCAAGTCTCTCTAACCAAGACCTGCTGGGAAAACAGCTCACACAAAGGGGCTATCTTACTGTCACACTTCTTTCTTTATTTACTTCTTGTCTTCTTTCTTTCTTTCTTTCTTTCTTTCTTTCTTTCTTTCTTTCTTTCTTTCT
Organism: Lucifuga dentata; assembly: GCA_014773175.1. NCBI lineage: Eukaryota > Metazoa > Chordata > Actinopteri > Ophidiiformes > Bythitidae > Lucifuga > Lucifuga dentata. Next base: position 54,332 of record VXCM01000440.1, read on the forward strand.
TTCCTTCCTACTTGTTTCACTCCTCCTACCCCTGTTATTTCATTGTGTCCCACTTGAGATTTGAGACAGCAGTGACAAATGACTCCTTACTGTCTCCATTTTTCCCAGAGAAAGGGTTCCTGTTGAAAGCTAGTGAGTCCGTGTCTCCAGCAGGAGAAGCTAAGTTATGAGATCACAGCAGTACGTCTGTTTTCCAACATGAATGAAGGCTATAAAGTGTATGCACATAGTTGTCTAAAGAAAGACATAGCTCATTCATAGATTGATAGTCCTGGCTAAATTTCTTTGTTTCAGTATTTTAGCCTTTCTTTTCCAAAAGGCTACATATTTATTTTGAGTGGACTGAAATTTGTAATCTTTTTTCTTTCATCTTTTGATTAAAATGAGCCTCTTTCTTAAAAACAAAAAAGGGCTTACCACTGGCCCAGTGATTTACTTACTTTTTCCTGAAATCAGTCAGCCTTATTTACTTTCTGAGCGTTATCATCTATAAGCGAGTATTTCATTTCAATAAACTCATTATGCAAGTTCCTTTGCTGCCCTCGCACCTGGAAATCTATTCGTCTTCACCAATTCTCCCCAGGGCCTCATTAGACTGTTAATGACAGTCTGAAATAGCTACATGGTTTACAGTGAATGCAGGTGTGAAAAATCAGATAAATGGAAAAGGTCAAGTTTAACCAGAATTTGAGCGTAGAGTAGGTCTTTTCTTTTTCATTGTCTTTTATTTATTCAGTGTCAAAGAAGATCTTTCTCCCTTTCAGAGGGATCAACAGATTTCCATGTTGTAATTGTCTTCCTTTGCATTTATCACATATAGTTTGAATTGTAAAACAGCTTGCAAATGTATGTCTGTTACTCTTGGTTGAACAATTATATCTGCTCCTCAGGTCAGCTGGACAGAAGATCCAGTAGAACAATATTAAAAAAAAAAACAAACTTAATGGCAGCTCCCTTGAGGGGACTTTTCTGTAATGTGAAAAATACCCACACTGCTCATCCATCTCTTATTTATTTTAGATTTTATGTACTCAGAGTGGGTTGGTTTCACTTCAAATACTTGCTCTTTACCTAAATGCCCTACTTCACTGTTACAGATTTAAGAGCTTAAATTCTGCTTTTATATTGTACTGTTGGTGTGGGACTTTTTTCAAAAACCTGGTTCCTAAATTTTAGGCTGCGGCCATCCCTTTCTCTCTGTAGGAAGAGGAAGTGACAGAGGATGAAAGCAGTGGTCGACGTGACAAAGACAGCATAAATCGTCAGCCTATCAATGACGAAGAGGCCGTTTCTGCCAGGTGGGCTGTTTACTTCTAAGTGAATTTGACTGGATAATAGAATTGCCGTATTACTCAATTATCGAAACTACATTTCCTTTTCTGGAAGCAGCTCGATGGCTAATTCACGTCTGACTAAAATGTATAATATAATCAAGTGGCCGACCCCTTTATTAGACTCTTAATGCAGTCTTTTGTTTTACCAGTCAAGTAATGGCTTTAGTGGGCTGTGTTACTATATTTATGGTGCAATACAAGCAGATAGAAGTAACTGATTTGACTTGAAGTCATCTGACAAACAGATTATGAATGAATGGAGCAAGCAGGTAAGCTGAAAAGGAGTCTAATATAAACTCCTGCAGAGATAAACCAGATAAACCTGCAGAGCGTGCCTGTAATACCACACACACACATGCATACAGTACACAAACACACAGAGGCCTATGTGGTAGCTATGACAATGCAAACCAGATTGAAGCTAATTGCAGCAGCAAAGAGAGCCTGTCAGTGGGTTATCAGAGACATGTATCCTTGTGTGTGTTTGTGTCCCTCTATAGATACACATCTTCCTACAACTTTCTGTTTTACTTTAATTTGAAGTGACCCATAAACCATTTCCCATTTCCCCCAAAGTCAGAAAGGCAGTAAGATAATGAGATCACTTTTTTAAGTGATTTGCAGCTGAACCTGGACACTGACCTTTTTATTATTAAAATATTGTCTCAATGAAAATAATAGATTAATTGTTCAGAGGTCAATGAGAGTACAGTGAATGTCACTGCCTTTCAGAGGGCAAACGAGATTATGCATTGATGATATTTTGTTCTGTTTAGACCACCAGGTTTTGCTCATGTTTGTTAACCAGCCTACATTCAGTATCTTTATCATTACTTTGCTCCTTCCTGTACTGGTTGAATGGTTCTACCTTCAAAGTTTTTCACGAATTGTATTATTTGTTTTTTTTTGTTTTGTTTGTTTTTTTGTAACTCCCTGTGTCTCTGCCCTATTCTGTCCCTTTTGTACTGATTCTGCAGCCTTCCTAAAACACATATGATCAAGGAAAAAGAAGAGAATGAGAGCACAGATGAACCCTCATGGAAAGAGCAGCGTGAACATTTTCCCAATGTGGAGAAAGAGGAGAAGGTTGGTTTCTTTGAAATCGTAATGCATATCTGTCTTGATCTCGTGTTTGTGTTGTGTTAGTCTGTTCTCATGGTCTGATTTAATTTAGTTTTTACATTTTTTTTAATTGCTGTATCAGTTTAGGTTTAATTCATAGAACACACACATTCCTTAATTCCAGTATTAACCTTCATTACAGCATGCCTAGTTTTATCCCAATTCTTACCTTAATCCAGACTGTAAATAGCTCCTTATCTGCCTAAAGTGTCGACAGACAGGTCTTACTGTTCCCCTTAGGCTTTAAATTGATCCTCACAGATAATATGAGTAGGTACACATATTTCATACCACATGTATTCTGCCCCCTGGTGTTTTTTTTCATTGAAGCAGACCACCTGGGTAGTGCTGCACTTTCACTCCTAGTTGGTTTCACTGTGTCTTTCTTCATCTCCCACTCCATCAGCACTCTCCCGTAACCTTTGACCCATCAGCAGGACTTCTGCTGTCCAACTCCTCTAAGTGATAGCACATTCAACACACACAAACTGGTTGTGTTTGGGTCATTGCGCATTTGATTCCATGTTTCATACCCTAATGCTACATCATTTTGGTTGAAAGTGCTACCCAGCATTGTAGGTGAGTGATCAAGTCAAAGAGGTTCGAACAGTAATTGACAAATGTAATTCAGTAACCTGGACACAAAACAGACACATTAGACAGTCTCACAAAAGCAACACAACATGACAGAACAGATATGATTTTACTGACATGTTTTTCTGAACATCATTACAGATAAACGTGTGTTCTAGATTTGTTGACAAAGGACAAATCTGTCTCAATATTGTAGATTATATTCACTTTCCTCTCTCCTTCTTTCTTAATACACTGTTTCTTATTGCTTCAATCAGTTAATGTGGGATTTTTACTTGATTCCTTGCTCAGGCTGCAGGTTGGAATTCCAGTTCAGTTCCTAGGAAATGGATTTAAAAATGAAAGTCTGGTAACTGAGAGTTAATCATTATACAGTTTGTATAATGATGCCATTTTGTAGAAACCTATAGCTACACTTTTTCAGTAGGGTTGCAACTTTAATGACATTTGCTTTGTTATAAGTGTCAGGCTTGGTGATCAAAAGCTCTCTCTCTCTCTCTCTCTCTC
>VXCM01000440.1:58144-78154 GCA_014773175.1 Lucifuga dentata
CCACCACCACCACCACCACCACCACCACCACCAGCCTTCCTGTCTCTTTTCTGACAGAGCTCCACTCCTCAGCAAGGACAGAGACGCCTCTCCCCCTCCCTCTTCTCCCTATCAGCCTGCCTCGCTGCAGCGCCAAGACTCGGGACCTCGAGGCATCAAGGGAATCCTGAAGAAAAGCCGCTCCACCAGTGTGGAGTCGGACCACAGCGAGAGCTCAACACCTGAGTGTGCACCAGCCCGACAAAGCAGCGTCACCCTCAGCCACTCTGACAGTGAGGAAGAAGAGGAGGAGGAGGAAGAAATCAGCAGGGAAAAAGATGAAGAGGATGACTCATTAACTCTGGATAGCACTGATGGAGGGTGTTTGAGTACCTCTACACAGCAGAGGGAGGGCAGCAGTAGCAGTAGCAGCAGAGGGAGTTTAGAAGAGATGCGGAGCCCCTCACCTGATGAGAGCTTGGAGCAGACCCTCTCCATATCTGAAGATGGAGAGGAGCTGGAGAGCAGTTTGGATGGAAGCCTGGGCTCCTCCTTCAGTCAGAGGTCAGTGGATCTACACAAGCGTGCAGCATGTACAGAAATGGGCATTTTTCTTTGTCTCAGATTTCAGGTCTGGACAAATTAGACTGCACATACTGTTACAGTATTGTAGTTCTTACAGTCCAGGCCTATAAGAAAAGCAAATTTTCATCCATCATCATGTGATATATACAATCAAGTGATATCTAAGTAGAAGAGAAACTACTATACCATGAGTCATGAAGGTCGTACTTGGCTGTCTGACACCCTCCCCAGGCCCACAGTGGGGTTAGAAGTGACAACCACTGCCAGATCATAGGGAGTTTGATTCAGAATTAGGAGAAAAGGGAGAGAAACCAGGTCATACAACATTTAAATTCCATTTCACTGACTTTTTAATCTGTTAAGAAAAAACTTAACCCTTAACATCAGTGAAATTTTCTTTTCTAGACTGACAGACTTGACAAGTTCAGAAGAGAAGATGGACCGATTTAAGAAGCACAAGTCTTCTGAAATGGTCCAGACATCACTAGCTGATCGCTTCAGCCAGCTCCAAGATGCTGAAAATTCCTGGAAGAAAAAGGTAAAAGGCTCACTGAGTATGTGCTGCTACTGAGTAGTGGCATAAAACAGTTACATTTTTATGGCATAGTGTTGTTACTGTATTTCAGGGATTACCATATGCTCAGGCTTCTTCTCAACTTTGTGTACATGGAAAGAAAGGTTTGGCTGTGGACACGTCTTCCTCTGCTGAATCAGTGCATTTGGGAGTGGTGATGCCTTAAACCACAAACCCATAGTAGCCTCCCAAAGAGAAAGAGAAATACATCTCTGTCGCTTGTAAAAATGCAATCCATGCCATGACCAAAACCAGAAACTTCACAAGTTTATGTTGCTTCCAGTGTTTCTCCTGACAGTTTCTCAAAATTGAAAAAAAAAGTTATTCTACAGTGTTTGTCTCCGTCCATAAGAAAGGCTTGTTTGTTTGTTTGTTTATTTATTTATTTATTTATTTAGTCGAACAAAGCTGCAGACATCTCCATCACATAGTTTTGAATACTCAGCCAATTCTGGTTGTGACCACTTATATCCAAACATGACCATTCCTGTTGAATATTCTGGTGACAAAATTAAGATTGTTAATACTTTATCCTAAGCATTACAGAGACAGTAGAAGTACAGGATGAAGCAGTGGAAAAAGTGTGATGTGTGTGTGTGTGTGGTGAATGGATCCCTGACAAAGCACCATGAGATTTAACTGGACAGTAAGTTTGAAATGATGTCATGTTTATTTTGTCATTTTTTGACTTGAGATCTGTGTCCATCAGTGATCCTCTTGGATGATTCTTGGTTTGGGCTCATCTTCCATCCAGAAATTAGCAAAACCTTAGGACGAAGCCAGTTTTACAAGATAAGATTTGATAAGTCACAGACAGCAGCAACATAAATAAGTATGTGCAGGCGGCCAAAAATTCTAACAAATCCCCAGTCAGTTAGAAATGTGATGTCATTTTATATTTGTGTGGTTTTCCTCTATGATGAAAATCTCACCAAATCCACAAATTTGATCTATTTCCACTCATGGCAGAAAAACAGCATCTTTAGCATTCACACACATGAAAGACGGCCAAACTGGCGCCCAAAGAGTCTGTGGATTTCTCCCTTTATTTCTGTCAAGTTATTGCCTGTGAACTCGCTGTGCTCTGTGGCTGCTACTGTTAAGTCAAGTCAAATCAAGTTTATTTGTACTGCCCAGTAGTACAAACAATGGCTCTGAATGCTTTAGAGCTCTGCAAAGCAAACTCAGATCATAGCTGAAGATATTAAAGTGCAGACAGCAAAGTACCAGAGTTTGTTTCATCAATTATGGGCATGTACTTTAATGTGATTTTTTTTTTTTTTTTTTTTTTTTTTTTTTCTTTTACATTGCTTGAGAGAAGGCCACTGGTTTTCCTGTTTAAAGAAAAACAGGAATTTGTCGTTCTGTCTCATACAAAGCCAAGCTGGTGCAGATGTTGTTGCTCTCTGGTTGGTATCTGGGAGAACACCACGGTCATCTCCCACCCAGCTCCAGATGTTTCCTGTTAGGCCTGCTAAGCTTTTCTCTGTGCAACTGTTGTGTTGTAAAGTGAGAACTTACTGTACAGGATTAGTTTTTGATTTTTTTTCTTCTTTTTTTTTTTTGAATGATTATTCACCATTGAAGTTTTAAAAAAAAAAAGTTAAATATCTCATAATTAAATCAGCTGTAACAGGCATGACAGATTTTACATTGCAATTTTCAAAGTGTTCTTTCTTTGCAAAATCTCCTCCAGTATTTGCTGAATGTATGAGATTCATGCTGCAGTGATGACTCAGTGAGGATCTGCCTGATGTCTCTCCACAGACTTACATTACAGACACAGTGGCTCCCCCACAGAATCTGTGGCCCATCAGCACTAATGATCTGTGGGAAATATTGTCTCTGGTGTGTTGATTCCCAGGAAGTGTCTTGGAGATCATGAGCTCAGAAGAGTAGTAATGGTCACAGAATTAATAGCATTGTATTTTAAAGGCTCTTGGCATTGTAAATGGACAAGTCTCGGTATCGTTTGATGGGGTAAAAAAGATCACTGGTTTATTTATGTGATACATTACAAAAAAGAAAAATCTTTCAGTCTTATAAAAAACAAAACATCCACAAATGAGGTGAGACATTTTCACTTGAGTCCAGTGAAATTGTGAAACTAGGTCCATATGCTCATAAATCGGAATGATTCATATACGCTTTATGTTCTATTTATGGACTTTGCTTTCTCTTCATGCATTGTTATAGTCCGTTTCCCTTTTCCTTCTCTCCCTAATTCCCATCCGCCCAAGCTTTGTACTAGGCTTTAAATGACCCGTTCACTTCTTTGATCTCCTGAAACCTGCTCATTCCAGCTGTGGCATTATGATGGGAATGTGTACTTTGACCCTCTATACTCGTCTTCCTCAGTTAATTTGCCTTTCCTTTTCTCTTCTTCCTGCCCTTCCATCTCCTCTTGCATTTCTTTCCAGTTTCCTCTATCTTCACCTCAGGACTCTACCCCTTTCTTTAACTTTGACACCTGCCTGTCTGCATTTTCCAGTCTTTTCAGGTGAGTGTGCACATGTGTATGTATATGTGCCTCTTTGTTAGATTAAGTTGGCTTAGATATTTCTTTATCTGTTTTCTGGACAATCTCTGACACTCAGGATTACCGCTGAAAAATCAGTGCTGTCAGCACACTTGCTCTTACATGAATGTGGTTAGCCGACCGTCAGTTGGTAGATATCTGTGTCTGTGGCTTGGCAGAGGTTCTGTCTGCACTGTACAGTATGTCAGGGCTGAGAAAAATGGTTTCCTGTGGGGGTTTGAGGCCCAGGCCCTTTTCCCTCCTCTCTGCTCTCAGGGGTCCTGTCAGGCCAAGGTATTTCCCCTCTCTGATTGACTCCAGAGATGAGCTGCTAGCTTGAAAGGCTGTATCGGTGCATGAAGTGTGTGATATATAAGTTGACAAAAACTTAATGTAATAACAGTTTACACAAGTAAATAATAATATTAATATATTATTTAAAATTGAGAAAAACTTAATATACTAATATCAAGTTTTCCTCAATTTTAGTAGTATATGGCTACTTGCATATTGCATGATTTATATTCTTTCAGGGAAACCAGCATTTTGGATTCCTCATAACTCATCAGAAAATTCTTAATTAGGTTGATGCCATAGTCAAAGAAATTTTGATATTTAAAGAATTTATTTCCATAACACTATACAGTGATTTTTTTTTTTTTTTTNGGGGTGGAAGATTTAATTATTTCAGTTTTTTCATCTACTACAATACAGACTGACTTGGTGTTGCTTTTATATGTATTAAAATGTTGCCAAACAGAGTTTGTGATGCAGTCTTTTCTTGTTCTGTCTCTGTCCTTTGTTCTATGTGAAGCCCTGTAACACAAACCTTTTTGTTTAAACTTAAGTAAAATTGACTTCACTTTCCTGCAGTGAACTTATGTATCCATCTATTTCATTCAGTTTTCAAGTGATTGTTGCATTTTCTCTTGCCTTATTTTGTTCAATCACATCAGCTCTGTGAGTTTTGGGACTCAATTTTCTGTGTCCAAACTGTGGGTAATGCACTGTAGAAAGAAAGTCACCAGTCATGATACATTATACCAGATGAACTGCTCGTTATTTGTGAAGGAGTAAGAGGTGGCAGCCATTAAAAACCCAGCCAAGACCATAAAATGCTTCACAGATATTTAGGGGTGGAATATCATTAATTACTGTAACATTGCTCTTGGGCTCCAGAGGAACCAGGGGCCCAGTAAACCTGTGTTAATTTATTTTTAATGGTAGAATCCAGGTGTAGAAATGGCAGCTGGAATAAATCACAAAGGAAAGGCTCTACAGAATGATGGATGGCATACATATTTGGACAGGAGCTTTTTTTGTGAACAAAGTTCATGTGTTTTGTTTTAAGAATGGATTTTAAATGACAATGAAAGATGCTGTATTTGTAGTTCTTTTAAGTAGATGCAGTACAATCAAATACTCTAAAAGTCAAAGGATTTTATACGATTCCATGCTTATCTAATGTATGTCTGATAACTGTTTCTTCACTATTTCTCATCAGTCATGTCTGACCCTTATGCAACCTTTCTTGCATGAGATTATGTGCCATTTTTTTCCACATATCTTTGCCTGTCACTCTTTCTACTGTGTGATTGATATAAAACAGAGTGGAGGACCTGTACTCCTCAAAAATAGTACTAATGATAAATAAGAAACTGAACTGATTTGAATAAATGTTCCCACAGAAGTCCAGTGTTGATGTGGAGTCCAAGATGTCGCTGGCAGACAGGATGAAGATCCTTAAGGAGAAGGAAGAGCAGTGGAAGAACAAAGGCAAAGGAGCAGCCAATGACTCCATCCAGTTCACCGTCGCTGGACGCATGGCCAAGAGAGGTACATCATCCATCCCTCTCCATTAGTAATCAAGCATCATAAAATCTAAACGGTAATCTCTATAGTATACATCTTGCATTCTGGAATTGTGTGTTACTCGCAAAAATGTTACAACAAATGATTCATCAGTGTTGTTTTACACTGACAGCTCATTTGCAATTTTAGGTGGGTCACATTTGATCCTCCACACAGTGGCACCCACCCTAAAGAAATACAGTGGACATTTTCTACTTTTCTACTTTTATGCCGAACACTTCACTCTAAAGTATATGGGACTGTTAAAGGTGTAACTGCAGCATGATTATCTTGTTGTGTTCCACCAGGTCTTGTGTCAGATACAGGAAAGGAAGAGTCTCCGCTTATCTCTCTGAAGAAATCCAATGCCACACCTGTGAAGCCGCACAAAGGTACCACTAGAAATTCCCTTTGAACCTAATCAAGCTGTGAGTCATTCAATCAATCAGCTGATAAACCAGTTGTACCTTTTAATTTCAGTTTGTAAAAACGCTTGAAATAAACAAAAAAATCCATAATCCATCTACATTCAGTTTATTTTACTCTTTTTAATAATTAATACATTTTGAGCATTACAAACAGTATTGTTATTTTCTGCAGAAAAGTATTGTTTTCTGATACCCAGTCTAAATGTTAAGTAGAATTTGTTTCTGCCTGACAGAAATTTCCAGCAGAACTGCTGTAAAGGTGGAAGGAGATAAACGGCTTGACAAGCTTGAATCCTTCCTCGACAAGCTCCACAATAAAGGTAGAGTCCCCTCATTTCATGTTTTGTTTTAATTTTGACAGGAGATTACGAATTATGTTTTTAATGAGTATGTGCTTTATGTGTATATATCAAATTCTGTTACACATTTTTTTCTAAACTTGAATTTCAAAGCCCTTTTACTTTTACCTTTCACTTGCTGTAGTCATGCTAGTGGAATTAATTGCAGTCAAATCAACAATAGTTCTCACATGTGCAATCCTTCTTTCATAGAGAAATTTATTACATTTTGGGGTGCTTGCTGTCATGTAACTTGAATTGCAATACTTGTCCTGTTTATGTGTAACACTTCCTGTTCCATCTTTCCTGTTTCCTGTCATGCTGGGTTGGTCAGGAGTGGGCAAAAGCTCCACATCCATCATTGAGGTGACAGCAGAGACAGAGAAAGAAGTGATGACTCTGGATGATGAGGAGACATTCGGCAATTTCTACAAATCCGTCTCACCATCAACACTCCAGAACTCCAGTGTGATAATGACCGAGGAGGACCTTAGCAACATCCACGCCAATACACCAAAGTGGGTTTATCATAATCAATTTTTATCCTTTTTCTACACCTATGGGACTATACACGAGTCCCATAGGTTTCTTCTGCATTTTTTACTCTTCTGCATTTTAATAGCTCTTTCCTGTTATAGACTCTTTGACTGTTTAGTAACACTCTATTTGTCTGTGTGTGTATGTATGTTCAGGCTCACCTCAGCTGTAGCAGAACACAAACGTGCAGTGCGACCGGCCAGAAGGAATCAGGGCTCCAGGAACCCTTTGCGAGCTTTGGCTGCCCGCAATGACATCCGCCAAGTCTATACTGAACAGAGGCTTAATGTAGCCACAGTGGAGACCAAGAGAATCCAAGTTGAAAGGAGTAAGACAAAATTATACTAACTACATTCATACACAAATAATGAATTTCCAGATACATCTTTTTTACATTTTCTTTTTCAGATACATCATCTGTGTATTTTCTATATCCACTTCCTCTGAAAAGATATTCTATGCAGACTAATTTTAGCCCAGTGACCTTTTTAAAGGTTATATAAGAGAAGTAGTACAGATGGCTGTCTTTTTTTAATAAAGCCTTCTTACTGGTTCTTGTTAATGTGACAGATTTGACTGAGGCATAACCATTCAAAATTTGATGTAGTAGTTTACCGTAAGTTAGTTGATAATTGCATCATTGACTGTCTTGCTTTCTGTCCCATCCAGTGGCGAAGCACTCAAACTTGGCCGACGTGGCCTTGGCTGGCCTTGCCAGCAAGGAGAACTTCCGTAAGGTCAGTCTGCGAAGTGTAAAGTCCACCGATGTTGTGACCAACAACAGTGCGCTGCCCTTCAACAAACTCATGCTTATTCAGGTTAAAGGTCAGAAAAACACAGTCTTGTCAGTTCAGGATATGTATTTGCAGGTATATGTCTGAATAAAACCAAAGTGTGTGTGTATTGTGTGCAGGTCGGAGACATGTCCAGGTGCGCTTGGTGGAGCCCACAGCCCGGTCCCTAAACAGTGGAGACTGCTTCCTTCTCATAACACCAAAGCACTGCTTTATGTGGAGTGGCGAGTTTGCCAACGTCATTGAGAAAGCAAAGGTATTGACAAATTACAGAATGAAAGCTGTCATACTTTAATTCCTTAAAGAAACTCTGGCTTTTAGAACCAGTATTGATTTGAAAGCACTGAACCAGGCATTGGTGCAACACAATAAAATGTCCATTTAACCCAGTCATGATGTGTTTGCTCTCTGTGGCCAGGCCTCTGAGATGGCATCGTTTGTTCAGGTCAAGAGGGATCTCGGCTGTAAGGCCCCCCAGGTGACAGTCCTGGAAGAGGGTATCAACACTGAGAGTAGATGGGCCAGGGAGTTCTGGAGTCTGCTGGGAGGAAAGACCCAGTACAGAGGTACACAGTGGAGCTGCTCATACATACTCTGAGCTTTGGCACAACTTTAATATGAGGGTATACATATGTCGTCACGTTGAATAAACATGTTTAGTGTAATATATTGTTTTTTTTGATAAATTTGATAAATTATGTTTTTATGTGCATCTTGGGTCAATAACAGCACAACATCCTGGGATTGTTAGAGATAACTTGTTCACAGACACTCAAAGCTTGGTTTTTCATTTGAAGGATTATCTGTCTAACTATACCAGTTGGTCATCCTACATATGCATGGTCTGCTCATTGCATGTGTGTCTGTGTGTGTGTGCGGTATAGGGGCCGGGGAGCCAGAGGAGGATGAGCTGTATGAGAATGGAGTGTTGGATTCTATTGGTGTATACAGACTCCAGGGAGACAAACTGGTGCCTCATGAAGACGCCTGGGCATCCATCCCTAGTGTCTCTTTGCTCAATTCTAAAGAGGTACAGCCTTGCCTCCTACAAAAGTCTGAGCACTCTTGAAAAGCTTGGAAAACAAATCTGATCTGGAAAAGTTTTGGAATGGGATTGAAAGTCCAAGACATTGTTGAGTCTAGACAGACATTCTTTTGATTTGCTCGTTGTGAAGAACCTTGACTGTCCTAATCCTAAGCGAAACAGGCATATTCATGCTGCTTAGTTTCTAGCAACACCCATCATCCTTTGAAAATGGTGAAAACCAGCGGATGCAGTGAGTCTAGACTTTGCAACACTTCAGATTCTTAAGCTAGTTTGCTGCAAAATGTGATAGAAACCTGCTAATACGTGTCAGAAGTCAGTTCCATCTGATTAATGGTTAAATGAACTATGCGAAGTGCTTTTGATTACGTTTTTTTTTTTTTCCTTTATTCTCTTCCCATTCTCTTTCAACCACAAACCTTTCCTGCATGCCCCTACCTAAACTCTCTCTCTCTACCCTTTCTCTCTCTTCCTTCTGCCACTCATCCCCCACCCAACGCAGGTCTTAGTGTTTGACTTTGGTGCTGAAGTGTATGTATGGCACGGGAAAGATGTACCTTTGGGTGACAGGAAGGTGGCTGTCAAACTGGGCAAACAGCTCTACAGCGGCAGCTATGACTACAGCAACTGCAGAGTCAACCCCTTAGATGCTGGCTTCTCCAATACGGATGTCCCACAGTGAGTGTGACATGCAAAAACCCACCACCTTGTGATTTTTGTCATTTTGGGTTCTTTTTAATCCCAAACATGAAAATATTAAGTAGTTATGACACTGTCCACTTTTGCAACTTAGCGCTTTGAGGATAAATATGCATTTAACTGCTTGATCATCCTAATAGTCTTTCAGAGTTATTATATTATCGATTGTGTTAAGGCATCCCCTAGTGGTTGTACCTTGCCTTTACCACTGAGTTTATGACACCCTCCTTGTGTGCACTTTGCGACTGTGTGTGATATGCAGGCAGGGGGAGGNCTGAGTTTATGACACCCTCCTTGTGTGCACTTTGCGACTGTGTGTGATATGCAGGCAGGGGGAGGGACGTCCAAGCTGGGCTCTGTTTGGCAGGCTGTCGGAGCACAATGAGACAGCGCTCTTTAAAGAGAAGTTCCTGGACTGGGCGGAGAGGAAGAAGGAGGAATCAGCCCCACCTGAGGAAATCAAGGTAATGAAAAGTGGCCATGGCGGGTTGAACGTGAAATATGAAGAGATTTGTCCCAATTTAGAAAAAGTTGTCTAAACAACTGTTGTTTGTTCTGCATGACTGAAAGTATTACTTGCATCAAGGTAATGAATGTGCTGTGTTCTTTTAAGCCTCAAATAATGTTTACTGATGATCAATACCCCAAAGCATTTTCACTATGTTTACTCTGCTAGGAAGTAAGTAGGTGATAAGAGATGGGATGAGTGCGTTCTGACAATCACATTTATGAATAATCTACATACTAAAGGAGATATCACCTTTGTTCTCTGTCTGCTCAGAGCCCAGTGCAATCAAACGCACGCTCTCCTCTGGATTTGGACTTGCAGCCATGTGATGCTAAAATCCTGCTGGACAATGAGCCGGACCCAGTCAGTTGTGTTCTGGAGGGGGTGGATGTCCAGCGGGGGCATGGCTTCGTACGGACAGAGGATGGAAGGCAGGCAGAGTTGGCCACAGTATCCGTAGACACTTGGCACATCAAAGAGCACAGCGAGGTGGAAGTGGCTAAGGAGAGCATGGGCCAACTACACGAGGGCGACGCCTACATCATCCGCTGGAAGTATTCTGTCACCACAATTGGTGAGTCATATAGTCAGTAGATCAAATAAACCAGCAAGCTTACGACTGAGAGATTTCAGTCTATGTCATTTTTGTAGTGTTATTGAACTGTCTATAAGTGGCAGCAGAAGTTCTGGTTTCATGCATCGGGTTTGGTGTGGTTGTGTTGTCTATTGTGTCAGTGGGGAAACGACAAAAGCCAGGGGAGCAGAGCACCGGGGGTCCCGGAAGGGAGAGAAGTGCTTGTTTCTTTTGGCAGGGCCGTCACTCCAGCATCAGTGAGAAGGGAACCTCGGCTCTTATGACAGTGGAGCTAGGCAGCCACAGGGGGGCGCAGGTGAGCATGCTATGCCATGCAAATGCATGAGTTTTCAACTCTTCTTTTATTAATCAATAAAAGTGATATATTGGAAGTGATTTGTCAGTTTCTAACAGCTAAATAAATGCTTCATCTGTCCATTTGTCCATTCATTTATTCAGTCATTCAGCAGAAACACATTCAAAGACATATGTAAAGTGCTTAAAAGTGCTGAAAAGTGCTTAACGACAGTGTGTTGAAGTTGTATAATAATAATAACTTTATATAACAAATTTCAAAACAGAGTTACAAGGTGCTTCACAATATAGCCAAGTTAACACTTATTTGGAATCAATTCAAAGCCTTACAGTAAAAATACGTTTTTCAGTTTTAAAAGAAGACACTGAGTTAGCCAGTCGCCGTCAGGGAATTCCACAACCTTGGGGCACAAACAGAAAAGGCCCTGTCACCTTTAGTGACATGATAAGATCAAGAGTTTTTAGCCAGAGGATCTCAAACAGCAATCAGGCTTATAGCAAGTTAAAACATCACGTATATAAGAAGGTGCTTGACCATGTAATGCTATAAAAACAATCAATAAAAGCTTAAAATCAATCCTAAGGCAAACAGGCAACCAATGAAGACCAGCAAGAATTGGACTAATATGGTCACTATTTCTGGAGCAAGTTAAAAGCCTAGCAGCAGCATTTTGGATACGCTGATTGTATCTAATTTATGGCTGTCCAGGTGTTGGTGAGCCAGGGGAAGGAGCCTCCATGTTTCCTCCAGCTCTTCCAGGCAGGTTTGATCATCCACAAGGGCAGCAGAGATGATAGTGCTGATAACACAGGTAAGAAACATTGTTGCTTGTTTTCAGAGATGCACTGTGTAACTAACTACTGATTACTGTGTAGTAGCTTCGCTTACACATCTTTTCATTAGAGTATGGTCTAGTTGAATATTTCTTTAGAATAAGCTTAAAGCAAAGAGTCACATTGCCACTGCTAAGACTGAGTTGAGTTTTGTCAAATAAATATCTGAAATATCTTTGAATATTCCCATGTGTATATCGTCCCTGCAGAGGGTTGGAGGCTGTTCTGTGTGCGTGGTGAAGTGGAGGTAGAGGCCTCGCTTGTGGAAGTGGACTGCCAGCGTGCGAGCCTGCGCTCTCGGGGCAGCCTGGTGCTCCTTAACGCTCATAAAGCCCATGTCTACCTGTGGCACGGCTGTAAAGCTCATGCCAGTGCCAGGCAGGTGGCCACCAGGGCTGTGGAAAAGCTACAAGAGAGGTAAGACACTGGCAGATGGTCAAATGGATGTTTAATGGATGAGCATCGGGTTGGTGTGGTGGACTAAGATTTTCCTTTGTGTTTGTGTTGACAAGGTGTCCCTCAGAATTAGGGCTGAGTGGTGCCAGTATTGTGAAAGTGGAGGAGGTGGAAGAAGGCGCCGAGCCTTTAGAGTTTCTGAAGGCTCTGGGTTTGCAAGACAAGAAGGCATATGACTGCATGCTGCAAGGTAAGCCCTCGTCTTCACAGGCTCCTCAATTTTCTTAGCAATATAAAATATTCTTCAGCTGACCCTAATGCATCCGACACCTCACCTATGAAGAGATCATTGGCAAAAATGAGAAAGCTTGTTAATGGCTGCCTCTGAAGAATATTTGAATTAAAGTGCTGAGATGTGTGCGTTGTCTCCAGACCCAGGGAAGTACAATTTCACACCCCGTCTCTTCCGGCTGAGTGGCAGCTCTGGGGTGTTTGAAGGGGAGGAGAAGCTGTATCCAGCCAGGGTGACAGAGGGAGTCATGGCGATGCCATTCCTCCAGGAGAACCTTTACTCTGCTCATCAACCAGGTAGCACAGAACTGTTTCAAGGAATTTAGGATCTATTTTGATTCTTTCAACATCTGATGTTGGATAGGAGTATGTCTTTTATCTGTTATCACCCACTTTATATTTTAATATATAACATGTAGAAACTGAGAATTTGTATATGGCAGTTTTTGCTAAGACCTATATGCATTTGTAGCTGGACTGAGCTGTAGTCCTGATAAACTGCAATTGTAAAACACCAAAGAAAAGCACACTACTGATAACTGAGTTTAAAACTTAAATCATATTGTATGTAACAAAATGCCCCAAACCCAAGACCAAAAGTTGCTACCATATCTGCTGTCTCTATGGATGCATAGAGGAATGGATGGTTGTCTGGTTGTTTTGTACTTGGACTTAATCAGGGTAGGTTGGCTGAGCATGCATGCTCGTTTTAGTAACTCCCTGTTCCACAAAGTACATGTAGGTAACAGCATATATTCATATGACTTATTTATGCAGTAATACATATTTATGTGAGTGTTGTACCACTTCAAGTAATTCCCTCACTGTCTCCTTACCAGCCCTGTTTCTGCTGGATAACCGGATGGAAGTGTACCTGTGGCAGGGCTGGCAGCCTGAAGACACTCAATGCACCGGCTCTGCAAAAATACGCTGGGACAATGAGAGGAAGTGCGCGATGGAGACTGTGCTGCACTACTGCAAAGGTCAGAGGTCACAGTTAGCATAGTAGCTGTGACCTAGACTGGTGATTTAAATGTTCGTGTGACAGTTATGTCAGGGCAGGTTAACTAACTTTACTAACTTATCTATAGCTGAGCCACGGATTTTGTGTCCTGATAATAGATTTATCATATTAAGAAATAGTTCGTAGGTTTTATGAGCCCTTGTAGTAACACGACAAACTCGTAAATAGAGTTTTACTCCTCTTCAGCAGTGAGGCAGCACTCAGAAGAGTCATCGATTCCTAATAATCTCATTTATTCATTACTTTTACAGTCAACAGTGTATGGGATAGATGATGGAATACTTTGAAGGTGTTGATAGGGGGAAATATGTCAAGATCGTCAAATTCAATAACTTTAATTATCTTTGGGACATGACTGTTGACAATAGATACTGTGTGTTCATGAATAACAAACCATCTAACAAGTGCACAATGTACCTGAATTTGGAGCCAGCCTCAAATGAATCACCAGTTTGGTTTTTTATTTCTATTTTCTTTTCATCACCTCTCCATACCTGGCATGTTGTATGGTTTCCAGACAAGAACCCTCGGCGCCCCCCTCAGGCGTACTTGATCCTAGCTGGCTGTGAGCCCCTAACCTTCACCAATATCTTCCCTTACTGGGAGAAGGATCCCAGTATCGCTGCACAGGTGGGAGACTTTTCTTTTTGTCATATTGTTCCTTTGCGAGGTTTGGGTCTAGGATAGTTTTCCTAGCATCACAGCTTAGATAGGAGCCTTTTTTTTTAATCACTGCTAGAAAAAAATCAAGTTATTCTATTCAATAAGGATATAGTCATAGTGCTGAATGCCGCAAGTAGCATAACAAGTAAAGTCACGTCAGGTAGAATAAGAATAGAGAAGTGAAGCTACAGAATGGTGATTTGCATGATCTCTCTCGTGTAAATGGTTAGACTTTAACAAAGAGAGATGCAGTCAATCTCTGGGATTGAAGCCAGTGGCTTTTCATTCGACTGCTATTCTGCTTCTATAAATTGATAGTCTTTGTTATTCCCTACAGGCATTAATGTATTTGCACATATTATCATGTCATTTAAATATATTAATTCAAAAAAGAGCAGAAAGTTTGCTATTATTCAAGTACAGGATCACACATGATGCTTATTTCCGTGTATTATTTCATGTTTACGCTAATATATAATAGGTGCTCATGCAACTATAAAGTCTGTGTGCATTTTAGTATGTACTGATCTAAGTTTTCTTAGCGTGTGTGTGTGAAAGGTTGAGGGCTCCAGGAACAAAGTGATCTTGGTGAAGGAGGCGCTGTCTAAGCTCAGCAAGCAGCAGTACTCCATCGAGGAGCTGACTAGCAAGCCACTGCCAGAAGGAGTCGACCCTCTACGCCTGGAAGATTACCTGTCTGAGAAAGACTTCAAGGTACTTAGTGATCTAACAAGAATGCAAATAGGTCAGAAAAGTAATTTCCAAGCACTCAGTTAAAGAGGGGGAAAAAGCAGGAAAAGTTTAAATAGAAGGAAACATTGTCCCAAATATTAGACACTGAGCTATAATTCTTGTCCTGGTACAATTGTTTTCTTTCCCCAAATTACTGCACCACTTGGTCTGCCAGGACCAAATGTTGTCACATACAGAGATGACTGGCCCACTGTGACGTTTGCTGTCCTCTTCCATTCTGTTTTTTCAGAGGCTTCTAGAGATGACCCGAGTGGAATTCAATGCCCTGCCAAACTGGAAGCAAAAGAATCTGAAGAAAAGCAAAGGCTTGTTTTAAATCATTTTGTACTCGAACCAAATAAGAGAGTATGTTTTCATATTCACAAAAAAATGTTCTTAAATTTTGTATTCCGAATTATGTCCTCATATTGTAAAGGATAAAATAAAATTTAAAAAAGCAAATGTACAATTTTGTTCAAATGTTGATCTGTGTATAATAACAATGCCATTTTTAAACTTCATGTATTTTAACCAGTTATGTGCAATTGTTAATCTCTTGATGTGAGATGTTTTTCTCCTCTCGTAAAAGTTACCCTCATCTTATAAATATGTAACATACATTAAATGGATTTTCTTTTATGTTTAACCCAGACATCAATTTTTTGGGAAAATGTGTTTGTATTTTTTTTTTTTTTTTTTTTAATTGCTTGTGGTTGGAAACTCAAAGGGAGTTATCCATTGATTTAACATTTTGTAGAAAAGCCACTTCTGTGCTGTGGGATCAAATTGGTGGTTTGAAGTTGAACAGAAAAGTAAAACAAATCAAAATTCAGAGAACAGGGCCTATAATTTGGGGTTATTTGCAAAAAATGTGATGAATAGAAACTTGTCAAATTGTCAGACCCTGAAACATGTTGATCTGTCAATTCTGCAGTCAGTGAATTTTATTCTTTTACAGTGTGGTACAAAATTATGACTGATTATATGGGCTGTGTCATTGAACCAAACTGACTGCTAATTTGGAGACAGTTACTGCCTGTGTGCCATATTTGGGACCAAAACTAATCTTGTTATACATGTTTTTGTCAATCTGTGAGTGCATGTGAAAATGTGCAATTTCATAAGTAATTAGGTGTGTTTGTGTGCGAGTGTGTGAAAGAAACAAGGAGCGTATGTGTATCTGTGTATGACATAAACTGCCTTCATATAACCGTAGTTGAAAGCACAAATGTAAAGTGCATAAACTGTGCTGCTTGTTTTGGAAAATGGTATGTTACGATATCAAACATACTGTCAGCGTCGCTGCCTGTGATGTCTGAATTTTTGTCATTTTCTGCATGATTTTAGTCTATTATTTACTGCAATATGCATCACAGTTTGTATTGTGATTCATAAGATACAAAAATTACAGCATGTGGATACATCTACTTTGCCAGCTTTTCTTTCTTGGCACATAAAACTAACCCTTGGTGGCCGGGGAATGAGATGCTAATGCTCAGGATTTCCTCATTTTGAATAAAAATTATATATTTAAAAAATATACCATAATTCTTTGATTCTGATGTACTTCTAAATGGCATGGATGTTTTAACTTGTATACAGTATTCACCTCTTATACAAAAACAGGACTTTATCATTCCAAGACAAGGTGCCAATAGTTACATGCTATTCTTAATCATAAATTATTTTGAGTATGCATTTTCCCCTTGAACCAGGGGGAAATGCATACTCAAAAAACAATCCTGCTTTGTTGTGGGCTTTTTATTTATTTATTTATTTTAAAAAAAAGGGGTATTTTATAACCCTTTAAGCTGATCATGATGCCAGTTAAGCATCTATAGGAGATATGCAAATTTTTACACTTAGCTTTATATAGCTGTAATGTATCTGCTAGTGCATACTATTTTAGTTATTCGGCACAACTATTTCCTTCAGGACAATTTTTATCTTATTTTATTCTTAATCATTTATATTTACATCATCTTTTTCAGGTTGAGTCTCCTAAAACTCTTAATGTTCAGTTTACATTTGATTTAAATTGCCTCAAGGGACACTATCTGAGCAGAATGTTATGGATGGTGGATAACTAATAGGTGTTAAATACACTGGAAATGTAACATTTGCATTATGTTACTGTGCTAATATACAATGAATGAAGAAGAAGAATATTCCTCTTTTTGTTGAGTGTTCCTGCAACATTTAGAATGCTCTTTTGGAGCTACTGCATTATGAAGGACATGTTAATATGTAACCGCTAGGGGGTGCAGTCTGTCCATCTTTGACATTCGATAAGGCATTCCCTTTAAGTGTCACTCATTTTGGTTATGGTGAGTGATGAGTACAAAGTTCAACTAAAACATTAAACAACATTAAATTATTTTGTGTGGATGGAGATCTTACATTTTAAATTCTGGGATGTGTCAGAAACATCCATGAATATGCACATTCATCCAGACTCCTGCAATGACTGTTTTAAACAAGCCTGTTTTACTTGTCCCATTGAGACACACACAAACACACATTCAAACAAATTAGTGGACAGTTTTAAAACGAGCAGAGCTGCTTTGATCACGTGGAGTCTCATGTCTCACTGCCAACACATGCAGCAGCAAAATGATTTCCACAACAGATGGCAGGAAGCAGCCATTGCATCCAGGCTGGCTGGTTCCTGTATTTATTATCAACCCTGTCCTGCAAGCATTAATCACCTGCATCACATTGCCTTCTGGCTCAGGTGTTGCAGCAACCCACAACATGCAGGCAAACAATGTAGGTGCTAATACAAGGCGGATTAGTTTGAGTAATAACATGCTAGATGTGCGGAGTGAGCTGATGGAGTTGGATCAGAAATAGAGCTTTGATCAGGCCTGAACCAGCATGAGCCAGAAGAAATCCAACCTAAAATCCACCCCTGAACTCACGTCGGCGATGTTTTACAGTAACCAATTTAAAAACCAATATTAGCCCAGCAGCCAAAAGAAATGTGACTAACATATCAGCTTTATTAGTGCAATCCTACTTTGTTACAAGTACAATATTTTTTTATCATCTACTCTCAATATTAATAAATGCAACTAGAATGTATTAGTAGTGGAGGATATTTTTTTAAATAAAAGCCCTGATACTTAATTCTTATTGTTTTCGGTGTCACCAATTAATTACCCCTTTTACTGTTAACTGGCTGATTAAGTTCTTCATTGGATTGTCATCGTTTCAGCTGATTCCTTAATGTTTTTCTACTTAGCCAGATTTGCCATGGTAAACCTGTTCTCTGCTGGGAACATTGTCCCTAGTTTGTGATGACTTTATGAGTTAAATGAAATGTGTTTAAAAAAAAAAAAAAAATGTATCCATGGTGCTTTGTTTAGTTTTACATGTCTAACATTTATGGCGAAAGAAATGCAATGAAATAGTTATTAGAAGCTGAAAATAACAACAAAAGATTAGAATCTGAAAACAACAAAAGATTGAATAAATGCTGCTATCAAATGTTACATGGAGGCATTTTGAGCTAAATTGTCTCTCTAAAGCAATCATTTCTCATCTGTAATGTATGTTTTTAGAAGACTTCCTTTACTGAAAGATTTTGTTTAGCTGAAGCATCAGAGACAAAACAGTTTTGGGAAGAGTGAATCCTTCAGATTCTCATTACTCTCAAAGAAACAGTGCCTGGCTTTCTTAAAAAACAACAAAAAACACAGAACTCTTTCTGTTCCAAAAGCCTTGGAAAATTCTTTGTTCACTGTGAGTGTGCACTGTGCAGCAGGCAATATTGGCCTGAAACCAACCTGCAATGACCTTAAATGTGTGTGTTTATGCATGTGTATGTGTTTGTGTGTGTGTGTGTGTGTGCACTGAGGAGAATCAGTAGGAGTAAAGGTGAGAATCAATGTTGCTCTCTGACTTCCCTCCCAACAGCGCTCTGGCTCAGGATTCCTCCTGGTGAGTTTAGCTTGCCAATTACACTGAAACTCTGACTGCTTCTGAGCTGGGATTAGCTATATGAGCTATACAGTAGTGCACTGTGGAATACGTGTATGGATTTATTCTGTATGATAACTAAATGATAAAATAAATGAGATAACTAATCCATCTCGGCTTATTATCTGGCAGGTTATGAGGAATCTAGGGATGTTCCTGTGTTTGTATTTCATTATTTTTGCCTTAAAGTGGCACAACAATCTGACACTTCCTGTATGAAGTCATGTAACACACCTTCTGACAGCCATAGTGGTTTAAGCTTGTGAGCTCAGAGCAGCTGGTTACATTACTAAATGTTCATCACAACTGAGCACACACGTTTCTGTGCTTATTTGGGGCTGTACTTGATCTTACCACTAAGCGTCCTCATAAATGGCACAAAAACCACATTTACACTGAGACCCAATTTATCTGATTTTTTATTTATTTATTTATTTATTTATTTTTTGACAGCGTCTTTTAAGTGGCCAATATGCGATAATTGTGTTTACAAAGTGTGGACCTGAATCAACCTGCATGTACAAAGGAGGGTTTAGTTCCTGAGACAGAGGTTAACCAAACGCCTTTTATTTTGACATTTAAGTGGCTTTTACATTGATACAGTGGTGCAGTACCTGCTGAAAGGGCCAGAATTTTACAGTATTTCTCCTTGCTGATTGGTGCAACATTAAATAAATGATTGAATATCTGAAGGATGCACGGGGCCGCAAAGGATACACCCATTATGTCAACTCAATTCAGACTAAAGAGGGTACCATTTGGAATCTTTAGCATGGAAGAGCTTATTACAATACAACTATTTTTGGACTGTTTGTGATGCTACTTGAACTACTTGGTAAAGATTTAGGAGTTATTATTTTGAGTATGATTTTCTCAGAGATGGTTATTCATGTAATGAAATTTTCTGCATTTTAAATGGAAAAAACAACGTAACAAGCACTTGCATATCACACACTTCTTCACTGAGACAAAATGCTGAAGTGAGCGGTCGTCTTGTCTGATATTTAACGTCAGTGGGTATTTTGAAGGTGCAGATGGTGACGACTTGCCCGCTTAACTACTGCACAACACGTTTAAAAACAAACACACAAACACACACACTCCAACTACCCAACCTTTCCACTGCCACCACACAGAAACAAACACCCTTTCCATGTCTGCATGATCCTCTTACAAAAACAGACACACCACTTGCCTGCATAAGCCACCTGCAACACACACACACATTGCAGTGACAAAAGCCTTCCTGTATTGACCATGACATTCCTGTTTCCCGCTGATGGGGGGAGGGGGGGGCACTAAGGATGAGAGATTGATTGAAAGATCTTTCTCTGTCTCATCTGT